>JAOTQR010088621.1:0-34111 GCA_025774065.1 Solanum ossicruentum
ATGCTTACCCTTTCATCAACAACAGCTCAATTAGACGATGTTCTATGACCTGGAACATCCAATCCCTCATTTTTCGAGAAGCAAAATGATTTTTTTCCTCTCTTAGTGAATCCACTCCCAATATCACTTATATGTACTAATGCCTTTTAAAGACTAATACCAATAAACAACTACAAGTAATAATTTTAAAGAGTGAGAATAGATCATGTGTAAAAAAAAAATTAATTAACTACTGTATATCTTAAAAATACCAAAGAGTAGATTGTTTGAAAAAAGGTTTAAGCCCAATTTTCAATTTAATTTGGCTGCCACTGCTATGTTTCAGCAGCCTCTACTATTTGGCGTCATATGCTAACTTAACATTTAAAAGTTTAATAAATAAGACGAGATCAACAAGATACAAATAGACAAACTTTGATTTGAACAACTGACTCTCATCTAATTTTTTATGGCAAGAACCATGATAATTCTACAAAATAGAAAACCTTGATGATATAACATTTAAAAAAAAAAAAAGAACAGATATCAAAGCATAATAGAAATTGAAAAAAGAAATAAATCAAAGTAAGAAAGGTTTATTGTCAATTTTATTATAGAGACATAAAAAGAATAGTTTTACGACATTTTTGAAAATTGAAAACATTGATATAATTCAAGTAAAAGCATTACCATTTTCAAGTGTTTCATATGTGTCCTCCGGCACGGAATAGCAGCTACAAAGATCCACCAATGGTAAATTCTCTCACATCAAAAATCCACATGAAAAATGAAAAGAAATGATACAATTGAATATGATTACGATTAATCAAATGAAATAATAAAATAAAACTGATCGAAAATAATTATATATTATATATACACACACATAAAAACAATTCTCATTCTCAACCTGAGACCTCATATATGAGAGAGTAGGCAAATACAAATAAGTAAGTACAAATAAAATTGTTCCTTCTGAATGAGATATGATATGTTTAAAACCATCTACCATTAATAGAAAATTTTTACATGGTCTAAATTTAGTAAATAAACAAAGCAAAAACTTGTGCAAGGGGTAATTTTACATCCATCAAAAAAGGGATATAAAGGATAGCAAAAAGTGAGAGCAGAACCAGGTTTGACATGGAGATACAAGGATCAAGATTGATCTTTAAAGACGTTTCTCTTTTCTACATCAACGAAGAGGCTAGAATGAGTTAGAGGGAATAATCAAAAAACTATCAGGGTCAAATGGTGAATTAAGGATACTCACAGATCGAGTCTATTCGAGATGTTGGTCTACTACTATCAATGCAGCTCTATAGTAGCTCACAATTACACAACGAATGGAACACTGAAGAAAAGGAACGATCAGCAAGCACTCAAATGGGCAAAGACTATTGATGGAGGGTTATACTTACAGGGATATCTTGCAAACAACATCGATGCTGGAAAATAAATGGTGGAAGTTAATTACCCAATGCTGGAGAAGGATAAAATAGCCATTGAAAGCGTCTGGAAACATTTTGAAAGTGGACAGACACAAAGTGAAAAGGAAACGACGGATGGGACTAGAAAACCCTATATTATAGGGTTTAAGTGTAAAATTCGGATGGGCTTGGGCCTCCAGATTTCTTTTTGTATTATGGACACATTTTGAAGAATTAGTTAATTAATAAAATGGGTCAAGAGCCCAAATCTTAATTTTAAAAAAATAGTAAATAGATTAAAAAAATGATTCCTTCTATTACACTTTAAACTACATAAATCAGTTTAAGATTTACCATACAAAACTTCAAGTAATTGTAAACAAATTAAGCATTTGTTTATCACTACAACCAAACACTTTTGGTAAGGAAATGAACTTTTCATTGGCATCAACGGTTGGAGAATTATTGCATACTTATGTGGAAAAAAAATCATACGAAGCCTAGTTGTGCAAGGGTGAAAGTAGAAGTGAATTTATCAGTGGAATTTCGTAAACGAATAAAGATGGGCATGAAGAAGATGGATGAGGATATTTTTGAAAAATGGATAAGGATAAGTTATGATTATGCCCCAAAGATTGTAAAAACATGTTTGATATATGGACATAATAAGGAGCAATCCAGTGGGGAGCATCCAGAGTTATATCCAAAGACATAAAAGAACAACAAAGTTTTATATCAATGTAATGGAAAAGTAAATGAGCTGAAGGAAGGAGAAGAGTTTTAGCATGCTAAGGATAAATGTACGACGGGCAAAGCTAGGAGTATTAAAAACTAAACCGTATTAGATAAGCTAATTGAAAAATTGACTTATTGGTATTGAGTTACTGAATAAATGATTGAAGAGAGGATTAAAATTTTATAATTAATGGCTGATGTGCTGTCAAAATATAACACATTTGATGCCTAAAACCTAGAATTTTGGGTGTTCTCAATGCAAATTTTATGGGTTTTATGTGTTTTTGTGTATGTTTTTGTAGGAAATACAGGTTGGCTAAATTTTGGGAGATGTTGCAAATTTTGTTGATATTTAGGTCATATGGGACCATCGGCGAGTTGTGGTCTAGTCTACGAGTCGTAGAGGTGGTCTCGTATCAAGTTCTGGTGTTCAAAAGCAAAGTTTGAAAATTTGGAGTTCAGCTATATGAACCCTAAGTACGAGTCGTAGTCCCTTCTATGGGTCGTAAAGGGGGTTTATCGTACCAAGTTCTAGTGTTGATTAGATTTGAACCAAGAAATGCAGATGTGGGCTACGAGAAGGCACTTTAAGTAGTAGACCAGACTATGACTCGTAGAGATGTATCATAGCAGTGAAGTCCAAAATACAAGATGCTGACTACGAAAGCCCGATTACGGCTATCATGTGTGAATGTCATTTGTGAGAGTGAGAATGTTTGCATAGTCCTTTGATCAATTTTTGAAATCATCATTGTGAGTTAAAAGGGACTTCTTTTTCGTGAGGGCATTTGCATCGCACTGTCAACATTTGACTTGTCCAGTGATTGTGAATTGTTGATATTCCCTTACTTGTCATAGTTTGATTGTCAAATGTATCAATAGGTTATAGTTTGCTTGTTAGCTAGTTGAACTTGTTTTGAAAAAGTTGATATGGGTGCTTGAGTTAGATTTTAGAATGGTATATGACATTGGGTTGATTGCAATGTATTGATTTATTATCTATTTAGATTGAGTCATCGCTTGCAGACAAGCAACAATTCTAAGTTGAACGTGTTCATGTGCTATCAAAATGCAGCATATCTGATGTTTCCTCGTCTAATCAACCGAACCCAACTAAGGAGATGTTGACTGGGACAATAGGTAATAGTTAGTTTGGCACACTATGGAGACCGACCAAGCCCCATAGTGAAATTCGACCTTCACCATCAGAAGAGGGCTGGAAGAACCTAAATTATCATGTTGCATGTAATGTCTCAAGTCCCTAGGCTTGGCTTCTGATTTAATGGGCTGTTGTAAGGCTTTTATGGCATTAACACAGGCTGGTCATGATGTGTATGTGTGAATGTGTGTTGGAAAATATGATTAGAGACGTAGCGGTTGGAAGAATATGCTCGGGTTTATGAAAACCCGCTTGCTGTCATGTGTTATTTTGTTATGTAATTGGGGTACCAAGATGTGTCTATTGGCTGTTAATGCTAGTTTTATCTCTTACTATGTTGTAGATAAGTATTTTGAGGAAGGAAAGGTTATCTTGAGGTAGTAACAAGGTCCGACGACGAGGTATGTAAGGTTACTTGATTTCGTATCACTTAGCATGAAGCATAGATGTCTCCTTGGTACATAAAGGCATTTGCCACCTCCGATGCAACTATTAACCATGTCTCCACTCTTTTACATGTTCATATGATTCCGTACATAGTCACCATCAAACCTGCATACATGCTTTGACACCAAGTTACATGGGTCCCTGCTGCAAAATAAAGTTCATGAGTTGTTCCATTTCATATGCATTTCATTATTTGTATAATGTACTCTTTTCATTGTCATATTGTCTTGTGTGATTATCCACATGTCATATGCTATATATACAGTCCTACAACTCCAATGTTATGCCACCAAAAGAATCATCTCAAAGGTAATTGAAAGATAAAGTATACAGTTCTGATAGGTAGTAGCCCGAGGGGTGGAGATAGCACCCAGCCAGGGACGATCCTATCAAGGGGGGTAGCCCGAGGGGTTGAGTATAACCTAGCCAGGGACGAAATCGATACAGTTTTACCACTAATCAGTTGGTCATTTGTTTTACAACTGTGCACGGATTTTACAGTAAAGGTAAAGTAATATAAAGAACATAAAGTACATGATCCCACAGTATAACTAAAGGTGGTCTCTTATGCTACACTAGTGTACAGTTTCACTTGAGTTGTTATATCATATACAGTGTCTCCTGCCTTACATACTCAGTACATTATCTCGTACTGACGTTCCTTACGGGGGACCTGCATTTCATATTGGAGGTACAGGTCCTAGTAGATCTTCCCAGTAGAAGTACAGGATATTCAGCTGTGGTCACCAAGCTCCAGGTTGCTTTGGGGCTTGTATATGTCTTGAATTTACATGTTTTTATTGCACAGTTTGTTGAGGCGAGGCCTGCCCCGACCCTTGTCAGATGTTTTTCTTTATTTAGAGGATTTGTAGACTATGTAAAGCAAAGTGTAGCCATGTCTTGCACTTTAGACAGCGTGGCCCCAACGGCCTAGTCATATGCATTTCTTTTAGCTTGTTATCACTGTTTATCTGCTTAAAAGCATGTTAAAAGGTAGAAACCCCTTATAGTATGTATAGAAAGTGCATAGATACAGGTTGATTCTCCCACTGCCTTATCGACAATGGACTTACAGGTTCTCAGCCAACTCTTCCAGGTCCAGCACCGATACCTAGGGACACATTTCAAGTTTTGAGAGGTATGCCAAAGGAGGTGGTAGTATAGTTAGAGGTGGTGTTCATGGTATTCCATAGGCTAGTGGTGGGCATAGAGTTTGCTATGATGTTGCAAATAGAGCTGAGGTAGAGGCATCTAATGCAGTTGCCACAGGTATGGTCCCAGCATGCCACAATTCAGCTATATTTTTATTTCACCCAAGCTCTATTTATTCATATGTGTTGACCTATTTTGCTTCTAATATTAATATCGTATGTGAGCCACTTTTCGAGCCTATTTGTATATCCACCTCAATAGGTGAATCTTTAGTGGTGAAATGGGTGTATCGAGGTTGTGTTGTGACTTTTATAAGGAGAGATACCATTGTTGATTTCATATTATTGGATATGGTTAATTTTGATATGATATTGGGCATGGACTAGTTGTTGCCTTATCATGTTATTCTTGACTGTCATGTGAAGACCGTGATCCTGTCTTGCTTCAATTTGCCTCAGTTAATGTGGACTGGAGCACCTAGCTCCTATGCTAAGGGCGTTGTTTTTTATATGCATATTTGTCGGTTGATAGGGAAGGGGTGTTTGGCATATTTAGCACAATTTTTGGTTATTTCTTAGGAGCCTCCATCATTAAAGACTACAGGGTTGCTAGAGTGTTTATGGATGTATATTTTGATTGATTTACCTAGTGTTCCTCCGGATTGTGATATTGATTTTCCTATTAATATGTAGCTAGGCACTAACCCCATATCTATTGCTCCTTATAAAATGGCTCCGGCCGAATTAAAGGAGTTAAAGGAACAGGTAGAAGATATGTTGAAGAAAAACTTCATTTGTCCAAGTGTATTTCCCTGGGGTTCTCCTGTATTATTCATGAAGAAGAAGGATGGCACTATGCATATGTGTATTGACTATCGTCAGCTCAACAAAGTGACCATCAAGAATAAATATCCTTTGCCTCACATTGATGATCTTTTTAACCAATTGCAGGATGCCTTGATATTATCTAAGATTGACTTGTGGTCCGGTGAATCAGTTGAGAGTTTAGGAGTCTGATATCCTGAATATAGATTTTAGGATCCGTTATGGGCATTATGAGTTTGTGGTTATGTCATTCAGGTTGACTAATGCCCCAGCTGCTTTTATGGAGTTGATAAATTGAGTGTTCAAGCACTATGTAGACATCTTTATGAATAAGTTCATAGATGATATCTTGCTTTATTCCAAGAGTGATGCAAATCATGTTTAGCACTTGAGGACTGTACTCCATAGATTGAGGAAAGAGAAGTTGTATGCTAAGTTCTCAAAAGTGCGAATTTTGGCTTGAGTCTATTGTGTTTCTTGGCCATGTTGTATCGAAAGAGGATATTATGGTCTATCCGACCAAGCAGAAGCTAGTCGTAAGTGGGCTATGCCTACTTCCATGACTGCAATTTGGAGTTTCCTTAGTTTAGCAGGGTATTATTAGCATTTTAATTAGAGTTTCTCATCAATAGCAACCGAATTGACTAGATTGACTCAAAAGCCTGTAGCATTTCAGTAGTCGGATGATTATGAATTGAGCTTTTAAAAGCTCAAGGATTTGTTAACTTCAGCACCTATTATTACTTTACTCGAGGACTACGGTCCATTCGTGGTGTATTGTGATACTTCAAGTGTAGGTTTGGGTGGTGTATTGATGCAGAGAGGCAAGGCTATAGCTTATGCTTCTAGATAGTTGAAGGATGAGAGGAACTACCCTACCCATGACTTAGAGTTGATTGCGACTATTTTCGTGTTACAGTTGTGGATACATTATCTTTATGGGGTGCATTGTGAGTATTTACAGATCACCTGAGTCTCAAATACATCTTTGTCAAGCTAATTTCAACATGAGACAATATAGGTGGTTGGAGTTGCTTAAAGACTATGATATGTTTGTTCTATATCACCCTAGGAAGGCCAATGTGGTTGTAGATACTTTCAGCCAGAAGGCTACTAGTATGGGGAATTTGGCATTCTTGAGGGCTGAAGAGAGGCCCTTAGCTTTAGAGGTTCAATCGCTTGCTAGACCAAGATGGTCCATTTGGACATTTCTCCTCCTTATAGTGTTTTGTCTTTTGTAGAGGCTAGATCTTCTTTGTTTGATCAGATATGCGCTCATCAATTTAAGGACCCCTGATTATATATGATTCATGACAAAGTATTGAGAGGTAAAGCCAAGGTGGCTATTATTGATTTTGATAGTGTATTGAGAGTTAATGGTAGAGTTTGTGTGCCTAAAGTTGGGGATTGAGTAAGATTGAAATTAGAGGAGGCCCATTGTTCTATATATTCCATTTATCTTGGTACAGCACAGATATATCATGATCTTGAAATACATTATTAGCGGTTTGGTATGAGGAGAGACATAGTTGAGTTCATGGCAAAGTGTATGAATTGTCAATAGGTGAAGTATCAATATCAAAATCTCTATGGATCGATGCAAAGGATACCTATTCCTGAGTGGAAATGGGAGAGAGTGACTATGGACTTTGCTATAGGTATGCTTATGGCCTTGGACAAGTTTGATTCAATTTGAGTGGTTGTTGATCAATTAACCAAGTCAGCACACTTCCTACCGTGACGACTATCTATAGTGCGGAACAATTGGCCAAAATATATATCTGGGATATTACCAGATTGCATGGTGTACTATGTCTATCATATCAGACAGCGGGTTTGTGTTTACTTCTCACTTTTGGCGGGATCTACAGCGTGGTTTTGGTACAAGAGTGGACTTGAGTCTAGCTTTTCACCCTCAAACTGTAGGTCAATCAGAGTGCACCATTCAAGTGTTAGAGGATATGTTTATGACCTGTGTTACTGATTTTGGAGCCCGATAGGGACATCACTTACCATGCTAGCATTTAGATTGCACCGTCTCAGGCCTTGTACGACTGGAGGTGTAGATCACCCATTGGATGGTTCTATTCAAGTTCACTATGGTGTTGGTCGTTGGTTTGCTTTAGGATCGAGTCCAACTATTTGAAAGTAAACTTCTAAAAGTCCAGAATCACCAAAAGAATTATGCTAATAAGAGGGTTCAACCTCTCGAGTTCTCTATTGGTGATAGTGTTTGGCTAAATGTTTCACCCATGAAGGGTGTGAGGAGATTTGGAAAGAGGGGCAAGCTTAGACCCAGATCCATTGGCCCATTTGAGATTTCAAGGAGAGTTGGTGAGGTAGCCTATCAGTCGGCTTTACCACGGACGTTATGTTCTATTTATCCTATTTTTCACATTTATATACTCCACCAGTATATTCGAAATGAGACCCCTATGATTTCTTATAATTCGGTTGAGTTAGGCCCAGATCTTTCCTTCAAGGAGGAGCCTATAACTATATTAGACAGGTAGGTCTAGAGATTGAAATCCAAAGATGTGCCATCTATGAAGGTTTAGTGGCGACACCATTCTATTGATAAGGCTACTTAGGAGTTGGAGTCTAACATGGGGGCCCAATATCCCAGCCTCTTTTAGGCTTCGGGTACTTCCTTTTACTTTATGCTAGAGGACAAACATTAATTTTTAGTGCTGAATGATTTAATGACTTAATTGGTCAATTTTAGTCTTATATGTACAAATTACTATTTTACCATTTTGTAAGTTGCTTCGGGCCTATTTTGAATTATTTGAATGGTTGGAACTAGAATCCTGAATTTTAAAAGTTGAAATAAGAATTCTAGCATTTTTGGAGACTTAAGTTATTGAAAATGTGAGTTTTTGTAGAATTTTGAGTTTCACTGGTCAAATTGGGGATCCATTGATTCTAGTAGCTCTAGAATGTCGAAAATGAACTATAGGAAGTGAAGAACTAAATTTGGAGTTAAAATGAGATTTTCGTCCAAAATTTATGATTTTAATCATTTTCAAAATCTAAATTTGTATTTGGTCAACATTCAAAGTTCAGAAGGTCGAATCTGACTTTTGACAATTCCACTAGTTCTAAATGGTGAAATAACACTAGAAATGGTCTTCGAATAATTTTTAGAGTTGTCAAGGGGCAGTTTTGGTATTTTGAGTTTTAAACTAGTTCATTTGACTTGCATTGCTAAAGGTGCCATGGAGACTTCAGAATCAAATTTAGATTATTTTGTTAAGTCTGGATCTTTATTTCTGGTTTAGATACGTATAGAGTTTGTGAAATTCTTATTTTGGATGAGTTCTGAGTGTTTATTCTAAGTTTTTGTTTTGTTAGCTGATTTTTGCTAGTGCTCAATTACGGTGCAAGTCATTTATCTTCTCTACCTTCGTGGATAAGCCTCCACATTCGTAGAGGGTTTGGAGATTTTAATCACCATGTTTGCCGGATGGGCACCGCATTCGTGGAACATTAGCTGGTGTGACCCCCTACCCCTATTACTCTTTGTATTTGCAAGTTGGTCATCGTGATAGCGAAGGTCATTTTTGTTATAATTTCTTGTATTTGTGGGACCCCAACTGCAATCACTCAGTGTTTTCTATGCGTAAAAAGTTTTAAACACGTAAAACACCATTTTTAATCCATTTGTGAACTTTCAAGAATTTTTTAGGTGATTTTGATGAAGGGTTTTTAAAGTTTTTTGTTGGTTAAGTGTTTCTAACCCTAAACTGATCACTTTTCTTAGATTTCATCTTGATTTTGATTATAAATTCATGATTTTGAATGTCCAAAATTGAGAATTTTGGGACCATGACTTCTAAACTTTAAAGGTCGATTTCTAACCTGATTTAATCTTGATTTTAGTGGGGACTTTACCCATGAACTCCATATTTCTTGTAGAACTTGATTTTTAAGTTGATTTCAGATTCGATGACTTTTAATTTTAGCTCTAATTTTGACCATTTTGCCCTTAACCCTAATTTATGCCAATATAGGTATTATAATGCACCTCCTGATGCGTAGTATCTATTTCTTATAGTGGTTGATCGATATGAGGATCATTTGGAGGTTTGAGTTGATTGAAGGCTTGTGTGAGTGCGTATTCAGCTTCGAGGTAGCTTCGGCTAACCTTTTGGTACTAGATTTGAGTTATTGATCATGTTTTTTTGATAATTGTGAGATGTAGATTGAATTATGAACCAATATCAGAATATGGTTGAATTTTATTGGAATATGATGTTCGTTATGCCTTATATTGAGTAAATGACAATTCTATTAATTAATTGTCATGAAATCATGTGATTTGAGAAAATTGGGGTATCATTATGATAACATGAGATATATGATAACTTCTGGAAAGTGTTGTGGTTAGCTGATGATGAATGAGATAAACCTAAGTGTCATGAGCCTAGTTGGGGGTTCTTGTGGAGTCTGATGTATAGATATCATGATCATTGATGAGATAGAGATGATATGAGATTGATGACCTAGTGATAACAATTGATATACATGGTATAGCCATATAATGTGATACTCTATTGTTTCATTGGTATGTGAATATCAGATATTGATGGCCTAGTGGTAATAATTTATATACAAGGTATAGTCATATAATATGATACTTTATTATTGCATTGATATGCACATACCTTATATTCACTAGTTGCACTACTATGCACATATCTTATATTGGCTAGTTGCATTGTTATGCACATATCTTATATTAGAATAGGTGCATTGATCTGCACAAATCTTCTTTCTGATTGAGTTGCATGGATATACGTACATGTTACATATGACTAGTTGTGTCAGTATACATATATTTGATACATGATTTGATGCATTGTTATGCATGCATCTCATTTCATTTGCATCAGCTGAGGTATTATGATTATGTTGAGATAGTGGTTATGGATTACGACGCCTTAAGACACCCCATTATGAGGCTTGCGACGCCCTTAGATTTTTCTGATTATGGCCTGCGATGCCTTATTATATACTTGAGTACATGGTATGCAATGCCGACGAGTTCTATCTAGTAGCTTCAGCACGATAGATGTGTACATCGACCCCGCAACAATCGTGATTTGACCTCAAACATGGCCCACAACACCATTGCATTCTTACATAGCATTGTATTGCATTATTGGACTAGTTTACTGTCTGTGTTTGTTATTATTCCTCATTATATTATATTGTGCTCTAATTTTTTTAATGCAGGTGATAGGATTCTTCATTATTACATACTTGTTTGATTCCTCTTACCCAATCAATTGAACATATTGGGTACACTTCGGTGTGCTTACCCCCACTCTGTTTCCGTCCTGCAGATTGTGCACAGGGCTAAGGACCGGGTAGTTGATCATTCCATCTAAGCATCATTGATACCATCCAGATCTCAGCAGTGTGGCTTAGACTTTCTGTCGTTTTGTATCTTTGAGTCCCCTTTTATTTCTTTTCTCTTAGAGATGTACCAGATATTATGAGATAGTATCTTATTTTCTTTTGAGGCAATTGTAATTATCTTTCAGTACTATTTTAAATGCTCTTGTACTCTTGATTCCAGATTTTGGGAGGTTTCTTATGTCATATGACTTTGTTTCCACTTTATTTATCTTTCTTCAATTGCGATCCGTTTTGGATCGTGACATTAACCCATTAGAAATTACCATACTTACCATAATTTATAAGGATTATTATATATTTTTCTTTGCTAGTCGTAATTCCTAAATGGAAAACTTATTTATTTTTCTATATATATATATATATTGCCTTATTAAAAATTTATGTAAGGCAAGTGGTAAAGTATTTTTAGCACAATTATTTTTTCTTTCACTACTCACTGGCTCACTATACTTAATATAATAAAACGAAAGTCATCATCTTTGTAAGGTGTGACTATCTGTTCATGAAAAGTAGTACCATAGAGTTTAGAGGTTAATAGATACACCGCGCAATAACCATCCAATAATTGTTAATCCATTACCAAACCAATCGATGTCTTATAGGTTGGATAGCGGATTAGTAAATTTAAAAATCAATATCTAATAAGTGAAACCATTAAATGAAATTATCTACATGAAAATTAGCCCTAGGCTAAGTAAAAGAATTTATTAAAGAGAAGAAAAATGATGCTTTTCAGGAATAAAGTAATAAGAGAGAGATGGAAAGGCCAATTTCAAGGTGGGAAGAACCAAGTCATGAAATGGAATAAGGTGGGATTATTTCCACCAATCATTTTAAGCTTTAGGGGATACAGACATGTATAAATTGTAGTGTTGGACGAAACTTAAAAGAAAATTATCCCAGCATCAACAAAAGCATGGCTAGAGGAAATATCTGGCAAAGTTATCACAAAAAGTGGTGATGGGATGCAGCCAAGAACTGATGCAAGTGAAAGATTGGGCAGGATTTCAAACATTGAAAAAGAAAGTAATAAGAAAACTCCTATATCAACTTTTGACAAAGGACACATGATGTGCTGCCAAAATACAACACATTTTGTGCCTAAAAAAAGGGATTTTGTGAGTTCTTAACGTGGTTTTTACTGTTTTGATGTGTTTTTGCGTTAATCTTGCATAAAAGTTAGGTTGGCATGATTTTGAAGAAAAGTTGCAGAATTTGCTGAAGCATAGGCCTATGAGCCCATCAACGATTCATAGGATGGTATCACAGCGAGAATCAGAGACCAAAATTCAAAAACATGCTAAGTAAAGGTCACCCCTACGAGGCCATCATATGAGTAGCAAGTTACACTATGACTTGTATAAGTGGACTTGTAGTAAGAATCAAAGAGCCAAGATATTGGACCAAAAACTGAAGACCAAGACTATGAGACCATTATACGAGTATTAGCTCAAGCAACGAATCGTACCTACAGGTCATACCAATATAGTCCAAGATGCCAAGAACCTGATATGAGACCCCGACTATGACTTGTAGGTCATCCTACGAGTCATACCTGCATAACTTATCATATGTCAGTCATCTTTTCAGTGTAAATTCTAGGGTTACTTTGTAAATACTATGTATAGTTTAAGTTAGGTTTTAGCACGAGAGTTGGACAAGGATTCATCCATAGACTATTGAGAAATACATTTTTTGAAGATTTTCTTAGTTTTTTAGATTAGTTTATTGTTCTCCCTTAGAAAACCCATTTTGGGGATTGCAAACTTTGCCTTGTACTCATTGTTGACCAATCAAGCTTGTGGGTTTGTAATTTGTGGTGCATATTTCCTTCTTTGGCATTGGTAAAGATCTCAACTATGTTTATTATTTGTATTCTTATATGTTTTACCATAGTCATGAGTAGCTAAGCACCCACAACTTGAGGTTGTGGCAACCATGGGTCGTTGACATTAAAATGACCTTGGTTTCTTGCATTTCTATAGTTGGGATTTTGCATGTATTATCTATTTCCCTTCATGATTATTGTTGTTTGGTGGTGGCCAACATTGAACCCTGCCTACTATCACGATCCCGACCAAGGTAGTAACGAATAAGAGAAGGGAAGTAGATGACAGAATTGAATTGATGTGTTCTCATCTAAACAACCAAACCTGACCAAAGGGAGGTTGACTGGGACTGGTAAGGGTTAGTTGGCACGCCAAGGTGAACGACCAAGTGTCATGGTGAAACTTGACCTTCACTTTCACAAGAGGGTTGGAAGAACCTAAGTTACCATCCTGCATGCAAATCACTAATTTTAGCTATGTTTTCTAGGGTAATCAAGTCAACGAACCGTAGGGAACACAATTCCCAAGTTGTCCCCAAAATTGAGTGTTTCCTTGCGTTATAGTTAGTGTTTATTTTATTTTTGAACCACAAGCCCCACTCCCTCCATTTGGAGATTGTAGTCATAAATACTAGAAATGATTAGTGGTGAAATCTTGTAATCAAGCCTTGTATTCCCTGTTGATTCAATCCTAACTTAGTTAGGTTAATTGCTGACAATGATCGCTTTCTTATTCGAACATGAACATTATCAGAAATTATGGTGTTGTTGTCGGGGAATATGGCTAAGTTTTGATTTGATTTCACTATTAGTTAATTCTAGTGCTGATTTTTAGAGTCTCTTGTACTTTACTTTTGTTTTTGTTGTTTGATTTTATTTGCAGGGTATACTAGGTTGTATGCCTAACATGAGGAGCCAAGGCAATCCCTTAGCTCCACTCAATTTGGAGATCCATCTACTACCATGAAGAATGGCTCAAGTGAATGAGGATATTAAGGTTGAGGTGGATATGAATACGAACGAAGATATGGAAAGAGAGGAGAATCCATAACAAAGTGGTAACAAGCCACAGCTCAGTTACTTCAATGAAAATGTTTATGGGTAGAATCAATATCAATTGAACCCTATGGCTATAGATGTTACTAGTGCTATAGTACTGCCTCATCTACTGCCAGATACAAAGTTCATGGTATCGAGTGAATTGCTCCAAATGCTCCAAAATTGCGGTCTATTCATAGGGCTACCTTCGGAGGATCCCCACCGTCATCTTCAAAATGTGGTATTTGTTTGCAAGAGTGTCATGCAGACATAAAACCTTTCTCTTAATGTTTTGGGTTTGAGAGTGTTTCCACTATCATTTGACTGACAGTGCAGTTGTATGGTTGTCTGAGCTTCCTCTTGGTATGATCACAAGTTGGGATGAACTTCAGAGAGTATTTCTTGAAAGATACTTCCCAAGATCTAAGAAGTTGAAGCTAAAGGACCAAATCAACAACTTTGAGCCATTGTCGGGTGATTCTATTAGTACAACATGGGAGAGGTGTACTAAATGCTTGAGGATGTTCCCTGATCACAAGATTGTGGATGATGCCTTGGTTGAGATTTTCTATCGGGTACTTGATGAGAATAGTCAAGCTTGTGCTGACACAATCATGGGAGGCATATTCTTAGACCAACCTTTTGCATTGATAGCCGCAAGGATGGAGCAAGTGGTCAAAAAAACTAGAGCATGGGGTCAACGAGAGCGAGGTGTGATGTAACCCTCTTGTGCGGTTAATAGCAATAGTGAGTGAGCAAGGTAAACGAAGATATCATGGAACAACTTGCTCAACTTCGCACAAGTATGGACTTGGTTTTAAAGCAAAATCAAGAAACTGTTAAGGCGGTCTCTCACCAACCTCCGAAGGCTCCTACCTATGATGATCCATTCTTTGATGAGGATGCATGGTTTGTAAGCAACCAAGCAGCAGATTTCTGGAGTAACCCTAAGGTTCCAATTCAGACTATTGGAGGCAAGGTTTCGGGAATCAAGGTCGGAACTTCAATCGTCATGGGATGTTTAGAGACAATCGGGGTGGATACTATGAGAAGGAGAGTGCCAGATGGAGAATGGGGGAGAAGAGAGGGCTTCAGGAATGATCCTTATGTGCCACCACATAATCATGATGCTGGATCAAGCAACTCAAGGATTGAAGAAATGTTCAAAAAATTATTGAAGCGAGCCGACCATCAAGATGAAACTTTAAAGGGAATGAAAGAAGATATCTAAAGTATTAACCAAAAGATAGAGACTCACTCGGTGGCGATCAAGCAACTTGAACAACAATTTTGGCAATTTTTTTCACAATTGAACCAACGCCAAAAAAGTACATTACCCAGCAACACAGTTTGAGATCCTAAGAATGAAGGGCATTGCATGGCGATGACTAGGAATGGCAAAAGTGTTGTGAACCCCCTTATGCTGAAGGTGGAAAATGGGAACTGCAAGAGGAAATGAAGGAAGGAACCTAGGAATGTGACACGGAAGAGCAACCCAAGAAGTATAAAACCATTCCAAGGCCCCCTCCTCCTTTCCCTCAGAGGCTTGGAAAAACAAAGGAAAAAGGTATGTTTGACCAGTTTTTGGCGGTGTTAAAAAATTGTCAGTGGGCATCCCTTTTGTTGAGGCCCTTGAGAAGATGTCGGTACATGCCAAATGGATGAAAAACTTAGTCAAAAAGAAGCTAAATGTGAGTCAAGGCCTCTCTAAGAATGTGTAATGTTGTAGTTCTATCACTACAAAGTCCTTGGTAGAAAAGCGCAAAGATCCAGGTGCATTCACCATACCATGCACTGTAAGAGAGCTAGCATTTGCTAAAGCACTACGTGATTTAGGGGCTAGCATCAACTTAATGCCTCTGACCATATTATAAAAGTTGGATTTTGGGATCCTTTTCCCTACAAAAATACGATTGTTGATGGCAGATAGAACCATCAAGAAGCATGTGGGGATCTTGTATGATGTGTCGGTGAAGGTACACAAATTTATATTTCCCGCAGATTTTGTTATACTTGACTGTGAAGTTGATTTTGCAGTTCCAATAATTTGGGAAGACCTTTCTTAGCCACAAGTTGGGCATCATTAGATATGCAGAAGAGTCTACTCACTTTCAGGTTTGGTGAAGAAGCAATGGTGTTCCAAGTTGGTTAGGAGGGTGGAAAAAGTAATGAGTTTCAAGTCATCTCAATGATTGTTATGGATGAGGACAATGAAGCAGAGATCCTGATAGAATTGAGGCTTGGTGTTAACCTCTTGCAGTTGTGTTAATGAACTTCAATAGTGACAATATTCCTGATTATAAGGAAACAATAAATGCTCTTGGGGTGTCATTTGGCCCAAGGCGACAAGCAAGGTTGGAATTGAACTTATGCAACAGGGAGACACCACCTACAAAACCCTCTGTAGAAGTTCCACCAAAATTAGAGTTAAAGGCATTACCATCATATCTAAAATATGCATACCTGGGAGATAATAGTGTTACCTATCATCATTGCAGTAGATTTAGGTAAAGCCCAAACAGAAGCCCTAGTCTTAGTTCTCAAGTAGTACAAGAGAGCCATTGGGTGGATAATTGCAGACATCATTGGCATACCCCCTGGGATATACACTCATAAGATTCAGCTAGTCAAGGATTACAAACCAAGTATTGAGCATCAAAGGAGGTTGATCCCCCCAATACAAGAAGTTGTGAGGAAGGAAATCATCAAGTGGCTAGATGCAGGAGTAATCTACCCATTCACTGACAATGAGTGGATGAGCCCAGTGCAGTGTGTTCTGAAGAAGGGAGGTATCACTATGGTGCCTAATGAAAAGAATGAGTTGATCCCCATAAGACCAGTCACCGGATGGAGAGTGTGCATGGACTACAGGAAATTAAATGCCTCTACAGAAAAGGATCATTTTCCCATGCCCTTCATGGATCAAATCTTTGACAGACAGGCAAAAAAGGGATGATATTGTTTCCTTGACGAATATTCTAGGTACAATCAAATTGTTATTGCACCTGAAGATCAAGAGAAGACAATGTTTAAATGCCCCTATGGTACCTTTGCATTTAAGAGAATGCCCTTTGGACTTTGTAATGTTCCATTCACATTTCAGAGATGCATGATGTCTATCTTCTCAGACATGGTTGAAAGTACTATTTAAGTGTTCATGGATGATTTCAGTATCAATGGTCAGTCTTTTGAAGAATGCCTTTTACATTTGTATGATGTGTTACAGAGATGTGTCGAGTCATTTGGTGCTAAATTGGGAGAAATGTCATTTTATGATCAAAGAAGGCATTGTACTTGGTACAGAATATCGTGCAAGGGAATTGAGGTGGATAGAGCCAAAATCAAGGTGATAGAGAAATTTCCACCACCAGTTTCAGTAAAAGGTATCAGAAGTTTTTTTGGCTATGATGGATTCTACTGTTGTTTCATAAAGGACTTCTCCCAAATCTCACAACCCTTATGTAAGTTGCTAGAAAAAGATGCAAAGTTTGCATTTGATGATGCATGCATGCACGCCTTCAAAGAATTGAAAAGAAGGCTAACCACAACACCCATTATTGTTGCTCCAGATTGGTCACAACCATTTGAACTAATGTGTGATGCGAGTGGGGTTGCACTCGATATGGTATTGGGGCAATGAAGAGAGAGAGTCCTACATCTAATCTACTATGCCAGCAAAAAACTAAATATGGCACAGAAGAATTACACTGTGATCTTACAAGAATTACTTGCATTGGTGTATGCATTTGAAAAGTTTTGTTCATATTTGTTGGGAGCTAAAGTGATTGTGCATACAGATTATGCAGCACTCAAATATCTGATGGCAAAGTAGGATGCAAAGCCAAGATTGATTAGATGGGTATTTCTCTTGCAGGTTAATTTTGATGTGATTGATAGAAAAGGATCAGAAAGTCAGGTTGCTAATCACCTTTCTAGATTGGAAGATGAGGTTATGATGAAGTTTGATGATGGCCTAGCCATAAATGACTCATTCCCAGATGAAAGAGTTCTGGCAGCATCACATTATCTTATACCTTGGTATTCTGATAACTATTTGCTGAGTGATATAGTACCTCTTGATTTGAACACCCATCAATGTTGAGAGTTTATGCATGAAGTAAAAAAGTTCTTCTGTGATGAACCATATTTATTTCGTATTTGTGATGATGGGATCATCCGTAGATGTCTTCCAGAAGTGGAGATGATGAGCATTCCTGAAGCATATCACTCTTTATTGGTGGGTGGCCATCACAGTGGGGCTCGAATTGCTTACAAGGTGTTGCATTGTGGCTATTATTGGCCATCTCTACATCAAGATGCCCATGATTATACAAAGTCTTGTGATAGATATCAAAGAGAGGGAGGAGTTTCGTGAAGGCACGAACTTCCTCTAAATCTTATTCTGGTCATAGAAATATTCGATGTTTGGGGAACTGATTTTATGGAACCCTTTGTTAGCTCTCATGGTAACAAGTACATTCTAGTTATAGTTGATTATGTCTCCAAGTGGGTGGAGGATGTACCTTTACCGAACAATGAAGGTAAGAGTGCTACGGGATTTCTTCGAAGAAATATCTTCTCCAGGTTTGGTAAACCTCGGGCAATTATCAGTGATGGAGGCTCTCATTTCTGCAATTGACTGTTCAAAGCTCTCCTTGAAAGATATGGTGTAAAGCACTGGGTGGCTACCCCATATCATCCCCAAACTAGTGGGCAAGTGGAAGTATCAAATAGGGAAATAAAGTAAGTCTTGTCCAAAATGGTGAATATGAATCGCACAGATTGGTCAAGGAATTTGGATGATGCTTTATAGCCCTATCGGACTGCCTGCTAAACTCCCATCGAAATGTCTCTATACCAACTGGTGTTTCAAAAAGCCCACCACTTACCGGTTGAACTTGAACACAAGGCGTTATAGGCATTGAAGAAGTTGAATCTGGATTGGCACAAAGCAGCAACCACTAGGTTGATGCAAGTGAATGAGCTTGATGAGTTTAGACTATGAGCATATGAGAGATCTACCTTATACAAGAAACGAATAAAAGTTCAACAAGATCACAGAATTGAATATTGTCAGTTTGCTACAGGAGACATGGTATTGCTTTACAGCTCCAGGTTGAGGTGGTTTCGTGGAAACTCAAATCTAAATGGATGGGGCTTTTTAGAGTTGTGCGTGTCTTTAGTCATGGAGCTATCGAGCTAGAAAACAAAGATGGTAATACATTCAAAGTCAATAGACAAAAGGTAAAATTGGTATTTGGGTTACATGGAAGAGATCAAAACAGTGAAAGATTTGGACCTTGAAGAGGTATGAACACAAAAGCTTCCTATCATGCCACGACACTAACTCAGGCACTTCCTGGGAGGTAACCCAAGGTATGTCCCTTTCACCTTTTCTTTGTGTTTTTACTTTGAGGATAAAGTTTCACATTTTGGTTGGGTGGTGGAAGTTATGGATTAAGGTGAAGTCTGAGTAGCCTTATCCATAACTTCCCCTATTTTTGATCCTAAGGTTTTCTTGTTGTGCTTCTTTTTCCTCGTGAATATTTACTTGTTTGTTGAACCGGCATGTTTACATAGTGTAGATAATGGGTAAATTCATAGTAGTGTTATCTATTGGCATATACGTAATTTTCATATTTTGTTTTCAATGTTTTGATGAAAATTGGGTACCCTCAAAATTTTTGAGCTTGTGATTTTGATGCATTCATATATTTTTGAGTATCTGGCTATGTTTGTTCTGATATTGTGAAACTAAGCTGAGATTGGAAGCATGGCCTGTGAGTCTATACTTGATTATGGATACAATTATCTTGTGTGCTGTGAGCTTATTTTGCTGCATTCATGAATCTTATATGGACCCAAAACTTGCCTTGTTACTCTAAAGTTGGTTTGGTAATGTAGTGGATATGGAAAGGGTCTTAGACCTTTATTCTTTGAGTGACCCACTAGATGAGTGGGTGAATCCCTTGTTCCAAACTTTTGAGCTAATCATGTACTCATTCTTTCTTGATATTTTGCTAGCTTAACCTTGTTTTATGAAATGCCCTGATATTGGCCCTGGTCTATCCTTGAACATATGAACCTTGATTGAGGCCAAAGGCCTAAGTTGAGGGTGGCTGCAGTTGGTAGCCCTGGTTTGAGGCATAGATGTTGTGTACTTCACCTGAAGCTAAAAGCCTAAGTTGAGGGTGGCCCTTATTATGGTAAAGTAATAATAATAAGGTGGTTGGTTGGGAAATCAAGAAAGAAATTTAAAAAAAACATGAACCAAGTAAAGAAAAAGAAAAAAAATACCTTAAAATTGAGAAAAAGTACCAAAAATGAGTTTGAAATCAAGGCATAACTGAAAAAGAGAAAGAAAGCATTTGAGAAAAGTTCAAGACAAGAGAATAAGGGTGGATTGATTAAAAGGGTTGGATTATGAAAGCAAAAAGTGTTGGTAAACATGGTTCAAGGATAACTTTAGTCACTACTTGCCCAAAATGCCACACCAAAGCACCCTGAGCCTATGTTACAAGCCTATAAGTCCTAAAGTGATCCAACTCCACTCTGTCACCAAGACAGAAGATGAGTATAGAGGAAAGTCTATGTTGTTAGTCAGTATGCATTGAATTTCAATTGTGAGAGTGAGAGGGACTTCTTTGCTGTGAGGGCATTTGCACTACATGAGTAGCATATGACTATACCAGTGATTGTGGACGGTTGATGCTCCTTAGCTTGTCATAGTTGGATTGCCAAGTCTCTCATTATGTTCTTTCTTACTCAATAACTTTGTAAACTTGTTTTGAAAATAGCAGTTGGATACCCAGATCAGAGGAGTTGTTGTATATGCCATTAGTATAACTGCTATGTATTTCTCTTTGTCTATGTAGATTGAGTCGTCGTTTGAGGACAAGCAACATTTCTGAGTTGAGGTTGTTGATATGCTACCAAAATACAGCATATTTGGTGCCTGAAATAGGGGATTTTGTGAGTTTTTAATGTGAATTTTTTAGTGTTTTGATGTGTTTTTATGTTAATCTTGCAGAAAAGTTAGGTTGGCATGATTTTGAAGAATTTGCTGATGCATAGGCCTTACGAGCCCACCTACAAGTCATAGCTCAAGCTACGAGTCATAGGGTGGTGTCGTAGCAAGAATCAGAGACAAAAATTCAGAAATACGCTAAGTGGAGGTCACCCCTACAAGGCTATCATACTAGTCGAAGTTACACTACGACTCGTATAAGTGGAGTCGTAGCAAGAATCAAAGAGCCAAGATGTTGGACCAAAAACTGAAGACCAAGACTACGAGACTAACATACGATTAGTAGCTCAAGCAATGACTCATACCTATGGGTCGTACCTATTTAGTCTAAGATACCAAGAACCTGATACGAGATCCCAACTACGAGTCGTAGGTCATCCTACAAGTCACACTTGCGTAACTTATGAGATGCCAGCTATCTTTTATGTGTAAATTTTAGGGTTACTTTGTAAATACTAAATATAGTTTAAGTTAGGTTTTAGCACGAGAGTTGGACAAGGATTCAGCCATAGACTATTGAGAAATACATTTTTTGAAGATCTTCTTAGTTGTTTAGATTAGTTTATTCTTCTCTCTTGGTAAACCCATTTTGGGGATTGCAAACTTTGCCTTGTACTCATTATTGATCAATCAAGCTTATGGGTTTGCAATTTGTGGTGCCTATTTCCTTCATTGGTATTGGTAAAGCTCTCAACTATGTTTATTATTTGTATTCTTGTGTGTTTTTCCATAGCTATGAGTAGCTAAGCACCCATAACTTGGGGTTGTGGGAACCATGGGTAGTTGACATTGAAGTGACCTAGGTTTCTTGCATTTCTATGATTGGGGCTTTGCATGTATTATCTATTTCCCTTCATGATTATTGTTGTTTGGTGGTGGCCAACACCGAGCCTGGCTACTATCACGATCCCGACCAAGGTAGTGACGAATAGGAAAAGGGAAGTAGATGATAGAATTCGATTGATATGTTCTCGTCTAATCAACCAAACTTGACCAAAGGGAGGTTGACTGGGACTATTAGTAATGGTTAGTTAGCACGCCATGGTGGTTGACCAAGCGCCATGGTGAAATTCGACCTTCACCTTCACAAGAGGGATGGAAGAACCTAAGTTACCATCCTGCATGCAAATCACCAATTGTAGCTATGTTATCTAGGGTAATCAAATCAACGAACCATGGGGAACACAATTCCCAAGTTGTCCACAGAATTGAGTATTACCTTATAGTTAGTGTTTATTTTGTTTTGCTTTTGAATCCCAGACCCCCCCCCCCCTATTTAGAGATTGTACTCATAAATGCTAGAAATGATTAGTGGTGAAATTTTGTAATCAAGCCTTGTATTCCCTGTGGATTAGATTCTAACTTTGGTTAGGTAAATTGCTGACAACGATCTCTTTCTTATTGGAGCATGAACATCATCAACACACACAACATGTATTGGATAAAGAGATGGAAGGAGCCTGCAAGATCATAAAGGAGGAAAGAGAGAAACTACATAGAAAGGAAAGGGACACTCAATCTCCATTGATAAGTGGACAAGAATTATTACAACATTCTCCTGTTACATCTGAAAATGGAGAACAACATTTTTTATTTGATCACCATTTCATGGAAGAGGCAGCAGGTGATATTCAGCGAAACGATAAAGATGAGGATGATGACATGAAAAACAACATACAACGTATAAGTATAGTAGGGTATCTTTCACTGAGGCACACCAATAGCTTGAAAAACAAAGCCAGGGAGGCGAGAACAATCCTTCCATTACAAGCTCAGACAAGGAGGACTAATGACAAAACCACCACTATTGATCAACTAATACAAAAATATTATTTTAGAATATTGTGTCAATCAATACTCAACATTCATTTAAGAGAGTAGTTAATCAAAATAAAGAACATCATTATTCATTTATAGCTTTCATGGAGCCTTTCATAGATCTATCAGAGCTTGATTAATACAAAGAGAAACTTGGAATGAGTCATGCTTTGGTGAATTCCTCAACAATGATAGGGATTCTCTAGAGAGAGAAATGGGAAGGTAGTTGATTCTTTATTCATCACAACAAATTACTATGAAGTTCAAGAAAGGTAATCAGGTTTTATGTCAGTATATGCAAGATGCAATGCCTTGGAAAGATTGGAGTTATAGGAGCAGCTATTGGAAGTGGCAAAAGGGAATCTTATTCCATGGGTAGTAGGAGGGGGTATCAATGCTATTATAAATGAAAATGAAAATCTAGTGGGATAGAATTTACTCTACATGAGGGAGCATATTTTGCAGGAGTATAAGTAATTGTTCTCATACAGAAGTAAAAATTGTGGAAAGTGATGTGTTGTCAAAATACAACACATTTGATGCTCAAAACTTGGAATTTTGTATGTTCTCAACGCAATGTTGTTGGTTTTATGTGTTTTTCAGCTATATTTGTAGGATTCCAGGGTTGGCCTTGATTTTTGGGATAAATACAAAAGTTGCTGATTTTTTAGACAATACGAGACCCTTTATGGGTCGTAGACCAATCTATGGGCCATTAAGTTGTTTCGTGGACAATTCTAGTGAGGGGTTTGCTTTTCTAAGATTGATTCTATGAACATTCAGATGGATCGTGGAATGATTTACGAGTTGTAGAACATAGTTCGTGTCTTGAGGATTAGAGATTGGGACTTTTTGAAGATTCATCAGACGAAACACCCTATAGGTCATAATCCACTTTATGGGTCACAGAGAGGTGTCATAGACTTGAAGTCCAAAATTCTAGCAGTACTGTATAAGACCCCGATTACAGGTCATGGAATACAATACGGCCCACAAACCCTTTCGTGAGGTATGATGACCCAGCTATCCTATTACGTTTAGGACATGTATTTTACTTATTATAAATAGGTTTTTACGCTATTTTTCAAATATTTTCCGATAGTACTCAGAAAACTCAGAAATTAGAGAGAGAAAATAATGAGATTATATTGGAGTGTTTTTTCAACACATGTACTTTGATTTCATCTTTAACCTTGTGATTCTATTTGAAGTTGGATTGGCTTGTTTTTAATTCAATTGTATAAGTGCTCTATTATATTATTCAAATTTACAAGTCTTGCATCTACAGAAATCATGAGTAGTTAATTCCACAACTAGGGTTGTGGGAACCATGAACTAACAAGGTAAAACTGGATAATTAGTGATTCTTGAAAAGTGTACATGCATGTATTAATTAACTCCCTTTGTTTTGCATGATTTCTGATGTTGGCCAATATTAGAACTCGCCTAGTGTTACTGACTAGACCAAAGTAGTAATGAATAGGAAAAGAGATTAATTAGCAGGATTCGATTGATGTGTTCTCATGTAATCAACCAAACTAGGCTAAGGGGAGGTTGTAATGGGACAAATAGGTAAGGGCTAGTAATGCACACCATTGAGATGGATCAAGTCACATAGTGAAATTCGTCTCTCACCTTTGACCAAAGGGCTTGGTGAACTTAATGTCCTGCATGCTACATACTAGAAACGAATTAGGTTATCCAGTGATACTAAGTTGGGAAATCATAGGGAACACAATACCCTAGTTTCTCTCCATATTGATTTCACTCTTGTATTAGTTAGTTTTATTTTTCCATTGATTATTATAATCCCCCCCCAAAAGTAAGTCAGTTAACTACTCAAATTGCAATCATTGAATTCTATTGAGTCTATGTATTCCCTTGGGTTCAACCCTAACCTTGGTTAGGTTTTATTTCTAGACAATGACCAATTTATCCTAAAAAAAGAGGTGTAACTTGCGTGATATAAAGATTTTTGCATTGTTGTCAGGGGATACAACTAGACTTAGTTAATTCATAGTGATTTGAGTGTGAATTCTTCTTTCCCACATTTTATATTTTTTGTTATTTTTGTTTCTTTGAAGGGTGTTATTGTTGTGTATGCCCAATACACAAAATCGAGGCAGATCCTTGACTCTGTTTGACCGAGAGATCCACAGAATAATAAGGAGAATGGCCTAAGATAATGTAAATGATGTGGCCAATGCAGCTCTGAACTGGAATGAGAACGAAAATGCTGCACATGACCTCCTCTTGAGGACATCTCTCTCATTGAAGCATTAAAGAAGATGTCAAGGTATCCCAAGTACAAGAAGGACCTGGTTACTAAGAAGCGCACTATAAGTCAAGAGCTCTCCTAAGAGCTTCAACATTGCAGTGTTACTGCTACAAGGTCATTGTTTCAAAAATGAGAAGATCCTGGTGCTTTTACTACACCCTGCACCATTGGAGATGTGGAGTTCGCAAGGGTACTATGTGATCTAGGTGCCAATATTAATTTGATGCCCCTTGCGGTCTTCAAGAAGCTAGGATTGGGAGCCCTACTTCAACGACCATGTTGTTACTGATGGTCGATCATGCAGTGAAAGTACCTGTGGTGATACTATACAATGTGCTGGTCAACGTTGAGAAGTTCATACTCCCAGTAGACTTTGTGATCCTAGATTGCGAAGTTGACTTCGACGTCCTAATCATCTCGGGAAGATCGTTCTTGGTCATTAGGCGAGTTCTAGTGGATATAGAAACTGCTTAACTCTGGTTCAGATTGAACGACTAAGATGTTGTCTTCAATATTTGCCAGTCCATGAGGCGGCCAGATAATTTGAAGAATGAAGTCTGGGAAATTGAGGAAGTCTAAGTACTCAAGCTATCTATATCGCGTCATGAGAATAAATCAGGCGCTGCTTAGGAGGCAACCCAAGGTCGACGCTGGCACTTAGGTGCCCAGGTATGATATTTGACTATCGCAACCTAAAATAGAGCCTAGACATGACACGACAAATGGGGAGCCCAAAGGGTCCCCAAACAAGCCTCTTATCATTACACATCATTGGTTGCGGAAGCACTTAAATGACATAAAAGAGTAGAAATAAGGGCAATAGGACTAAGGGGAAAGCTTGCACAACATCATAATCAAGGGACAAAGAGTCAAGGCTCATATCATAGATATATAGCATGTCCAACAACACCTCTACTACATAGATAAGAGTGGGGGCCCAAGACAAAGCAACCGGGCTCATCTTTATAGTCTAAATAGAAAGTAAAGAGGAGTGTTTAATACATAATAAGAGAAACATATACTAAGGTCCCCGAAGTGGAGGACTCACCAACTAGCTTGAGTAGTACCGAACTAGCCGTGGAGGAGAAGGATGATCAACTTGGGCTTTGATCCCTATATGGTTATATCATGTAGGCAAGAGTATGCGTTAGTATGTTTGAATGTACTAAGCATGTAGGATGCCATGCAACAATATATAGGAATTATAACCAAATACATAATATTAAGCAATAGGCATAATATAACAATATGGCATGTATGATCAATGCTTAAGTAAAACATGCACAAGTAACTCATACTCATACAGGACATCATATGTGTAGAAGAGACCAAGCTAGTTATTCAAGGTGCAAACCCCTTGGTGGTTGTTTGGTATAAACCCCTCACATGGTTGATGATAATCACACCTTATCAACACAGTGGAAATACAAAGCCCTCACATAGTTGATGAGTACAAAACCCCAACATGGTTATCCGGGCTCTTATCCCCCCTGATCAAGTATGGTCTAATGCAACACTTTATATAGAGTATATAATATACATAAGGTCATTCCATCATCATAAGTCATTCATATCATATCTTATGTTATCGACTTTTAACTCCTCAAGAAACCACATCCAGATATTTTATCAAACACTTACAGGGCTGTAATGATAGTACAAAACCATGAACTGTAGAGATGAAATTATGCAAGAAAATACATTGTAAAACCATCAATCAACACCTTGCAACACCGTCAAGCAATATACATCAAAACCCTCATCAAATCTTACAATAGATCCAAGATTTATAGCTCAAAACATAGCAAAACAATCACAACTTTACATAGCTTTATCATAGTTCATAGACATGTTCATAAGAGCAAAACCATTTATAAAATAAACTTTAAATCATGCAAATTGAGTAAAAAAGAGATTAGGGTACCATGGGTGAAAGAACCCAATGGCTAAAGCCTACATACCTTCACTTTGGAGAGTTTCTTGAAGAACATTTCAAATAGAGGCTAGAAACTTGAATGAAACCCTTAGATTTGGATGAGTTTTGGGACTCTTAAATCTTTAGGAGCACTTGGGGCTTGGCTTGGTTTGCTTGAATTCCAATAAGACTTTTTGAAAACCTTGAGATTGGATGGAGAACTTGATGAAGATTAGAGAGCAATTTGAAAATTTTTGATGAGTTTTTAGGGCTAAAAACGGCTAAAGAATGAGGGATTTTTGTTTATATAGGTATAGGGTAATTACCCAATTTCCCTAGAGTAAAAAGAATAATTTTCAGAAATTTTTGAACTAGTCCGCGTCAGGTGCGCTTCGTGGACCCATTGCAGATAGCTATTGTTTTAGCGAAGTTTTACCAAAAATTATTTTTCTTGGCACCTACAAAGTATACCTTGAAGGTACTCATTTTCCCACACAATTGTGCCCTCTAAACAAGAATATGAAGTCAAATTTCCAAAATTCTGCATGGATTTTGAGATATTGAAAAAAAATACATCATACGGGTCTTTCCGAGCTAAGTGGAAGGGTGTTTAAATATCTCCAATTTGAGATATAAGGGAATTACGATTATGGGGGTATTCCTAGGCAAGTGTAGGGTGTTTCAATATCTCTCCTTGGGAACATTCATCCTTGAATGTCGAAGAAACATACATAAGAAGAGTAATCATGAACAAATCAACCCCAACAAGAATGCAACAATACATTTAAAACACTATTTTCAAAATATCAACATAAGTGTCAAAAATTGTCATGAACTTGTCAACATACATAGATCCATGCAAATGACGGAAGGGCTGAAACATAAGACTTAAAATCACAAGAAGAGATTCAACATGTTATCATAAGCTTGAATAGAATGAGAAAGGTACGGATATCATTTTTCCATGCCTGCTCCGTCTCCCCGAGAGGCACTTTCGACTTGATGATTCTTCCAAAGGGCCTTGACGAACACTACCCCCTTACCAATCAACTTTTTTAACCCTTCAATCCAATACCTCTACCGGAACCTCTTCCTAAGGCAACTTATCCTCCACAACACCCACAATCTTACAAGTTCTATAGCACTAGAGTCACCACCACATCCCTTCAACATAAAAACATGAAAAACTAGACAAACCATGACCATACCATAGGCAATTCCCAAACTTATGCAACCTAACCAACCTCCCTATACACTCTATAAGGACTCATAATCCTCAACTCAATTGTCAACCTTAAATACACCTAACCCACTTGGTATCATAACCATCATCTCCCCTTTGGGAGATAACCTCCACTCCATCATCTTCTCACCTAAAACTTCCAACTCTAATAAAGCGGAATCAAGCTCTTTCCTAATCAAGACATCTTAATCCAAGAAGATTTGGAACCATCAAGAATGCTACACCACCATGCTCAACTTAACTTTCAATTAACTGATGGACCCCACTAGTCTCCTCTTTGCCACCATCAACAAACATGCTATGCTACCTAGAGCACCGACCGCAACATTAGCCTTACCAGGAAAAAATAATGCACACTCAATCATAATCCTTAAGGAATTCTAACCACCTTCTTACTATCCACAATGCACACCTATCATATTTAGCAAACAACCTCTTATCCTCCAAGACTTGCAACACTACCCTAAAATGATTCACAAGCTCTAAACAAATCAATACCTCATAACTAGAGACCACCACAAACATATCAAGGTAGGGTTTTAAGACCCTATTCAAGAGACTCAAAAACACCATCAGTGAATAAGGTAGGTTTTTGAATAGGGTTTTAAGACCCTATTCAAAATGATCATTCCTACCAAAAGGAAATTTAGGGATATCACCTACACTCTTCCACACTTGAGAACAAAACTCAAACCTCAAATCAACCTTAGATAAGTGACTAACCCATTCTAGTTGACCAAATAGATCGACCATCCTTAACCATCATATTACAACCTTACAGGTCTTACACTCATCAAAAGCATGCTATGCAAATAGTCAAACCACCTCAAGACCTCCAACACACCAAGCTAAGTTCAACCAAGAGCCACAAGACAAGACTTCTATGAAAATATGAACAAAGGGCAACCCTTATAGACCCCTTCTAGCCACTATAGACTCACGCAACCATATGGGACACACACATGAATCCTATTAGCACAAACGAATAATACAAAGAATAGCAATTCTCGGACCTATCAAATCACCCTACTCAAATCGTCGGTCACAATTGGCCTTACTTAATTCAACTAAGTCACAAAAAGGGTAATAGAAGATAACCTATTCATGTCACGACCCAAACCTAGGGTCTATACATGACATGACGCAAGGGGAACCCGAAGGGACTCCAAGCAAGCCTCTTAGAGTATCATTACACATCTTTGATTGTGGAAGCAATAAATTAAGCATCAAAAGATAAACGAATGGGGAAAGCAGGGCTAAGGGGAGACACATCCATATCATCATAATCAAGAGATAAGAGTTAAATGCATATCATAGATGTATAATATGTCTAATCACACGTCTAATACATAGATAAGAGTGGGGGCCAAGACAAGGTAAATTGGCTCACCCTCATAGTCAAATAGAACATAAAGAAAATGTCTTAATACATAATAGGAGAAACATACACTAAGGACCCCGAAGTGGAGGACTCACAAACTAGCTTGAATAGCACCGAACTAGCCACGTGGAGGACGATGATCAACTTGGACTCCAGTTCCTACATGGTGACATCATGTAGGCATTGAATATGTGTTAGTACGTTTAAATGTACTAAGTATGTAAGATGCAATACAACAAGAATTGAGCATCATAATGAAAATGCATAACAATAAGCAATAGGTATAATATAACAATATGACATGTATGATCAATGCATTAGTAAAACATGCTTATGTAACTTATGCTCATATAAGGATATCATATGTGTAGAAGAGACCAAGCTAGATTTCCAAATGTACAACCATTTGGTAGGTTAGTCACTTAGGTGGATGAGTTCAAACCCCCATATAGGTTGGTGATAATGTTGCCCCATCACCATGGACCTAGATTGATGAGTACAAACCCCCATCTAGGTTAGTGATGATGCCACCCCACCACTATGTGGAGAAGTACAAACTCTTCCCTTGGTCTATGAGTACAAACCCCCATCTAGGTTATCCGGGTTCTTAGTCCCCCCGAATTTGGCATGATCTAATACAACACTTTATATAGAATTTATCATATACATAAACTCATTTCATCATCATATAATCATTCTTATCATATCTCATGTTTTGGACCTTCAGCTCCTCAAGAAATCATATCCAAACGTTTTATCAAATACTTTGAGGGTGTGCAATGCTAGTATAAAACCATGAAATATAGAGATGAAATCATGTAAGAAAATCCATTGTAAAACCATCAATCAACACCTTGTAACACCCTCAAGCAATATACATCAAAACTCCTTCTCTAATCTTACTATAGATCAAAGATTTATAGCTCAAAACATGGTAAAACTGTCACAACTTACATAGCTTTAACATAATGTGCAGTGAATTTCATAATAAGCAAGACCCATTGGTAAATCAACTTTAAATCATGTAAATTTAAGTAAAAGTAGGCTTGGGTATCATGGGTGAAAGAAAACCACACTACAACAAATATGATGTTTAGCCACGAATCGTTTAGCTACGGTAAACATTTCATCACCAAATATGCATTTTTGTGACAAAAATTGGATTTCGTCCTTAAATGCATGGTTCACATATTTTTAGTGACAAAAAAACAAATTTCATAGGAAATGTTTTGTCTGAGAATCTTTCCCACCAAAAAAATGAATTGGCACCAATTATTATGTAATTTTAGCCACAAATTTGAGGATATTGATGAAAATCAGCTTCGGCACTAATTTTGTTGGCAATTTGTGACAAACCTCAAATGTATGACTCACGTGTATTTAACGACAAAAATAATGTCATCGAAAATGTTCTTTTTATCACAAAAAAATAAAGTGGCGCAATTACTAGGTAATATTAGCCATGAATTTGAGGATATTGGTGATGATTAGTTTCATCACTAATTTTATTGACATTTTGTGACAAATCATCATTTGTCTTTGATTCATTTAAGTTTGGTTACGTAAATATTTTGTCACTAAAATTATGTAATTACATTAGAGACATAATAATATTTGTAGTAAAACTGTATAAACTTTAGCCACTAATTGTATATCATTTGTGACGATACTTTTTGTCACTAATACTACACGCAAATTAGTGATGTTCATTCTTTTGTCTCTATTTATCTATAAATTTATTTAGCTACGATAAAAAAATTGTCACGAATTATTTAAGGTACAATACATAAATAAACCCTTTAACTTGTCTTCAAATCACAAGTTCGAACTCCAACTTTCAAAATGCACAAACAAGCGCTCCAACTAGCCTACTTTTAATCATTTAACCACAATTGTCCTACTTGGCAAAACACGTGCACTACACAATTTTTCAGCATATGGCTGCCTTTTTTAACGCCCAACTATCCTTTATAGTTATTAAGAGTAAAATAGTCATTTCAACCCTTCTTTTTTTATTGATTAAATGATTTTAAATTTGTACTCTAAAATAAATTATAACTTTTATCCTAATTTCATTGGCAATATCGTAAAATTATTAATGAGTTGCTTTAAATTGATTAAATTAAAAAATTTCTAAAATATTTTAATGGGTCTTTCAATTGTGAAAATTAGTTGTTAGGGTAATATTGTAAAATCACTAAATAGCTGCTTTAAAAAAATTAAATTAAAAATCACCAAAGTATTTTTATGGGTCCTATAATTTAAAATAATTAAACAGTTGAAGTAGCTAGAAAAATTATTTATGAGGGACAAAATTATGTTGCTAATTTAAAAATGCGGAAAAAATAAAGGTTGTAGCGGGGCTCAAACCAGCGATATCCAACCTGAAATATCAAGCTCAACTACTGAGCCAAGCAGGTCTCTTGTGTGAAATGTCCCTAAATTTGAACTTATTGATGAATTATGTTGCTAATGCAAAAATGCAGGAAAAATAAAAGCTACAGCTGGGACTTGAACAAGAGACTTGAAGCCTAAAATAACAAGCTCAACCACTAAGCTAAGCAAGTCTCTTATGTGGAAATTTTTCGAAATTAAGGATGAGCGTTCGGTTCTTCGATTCGGTGTTGTTGAAGTTTGATTCGATTTTTTTGTGTTTGATTTTTTAAAAATGAGCACCATACTCCGCACTAAACTAGATCGATTCGGTTCGATTTATTTCGGTGTTTGTAGAATGATTTTTCGGTGCTAAGTAAAAATAAAATAAAAATAATTTAATCCGTATTAAAAGTATGTAATAAATTACTCCATTATTTAAATATTATATACTTTATAGATAATTGTAAATTCATAGGTCACCATCTACAAATAAAATTTAAAAAATCAACTTACTTAATACAAAGGTTAAATTAGAACATTATTAATTGCAGATGACTTACTAACTGATGGAGCTGCAAATGATTCTTTAAAACCATGCAACCACTAAACACAACAATTAAGAATACGATACAAGCACACGATCCAAATGATTTTCTTTCATAATGACTAAAGCGTTTTCTGATGGTTAAAATTTGGTTGGGCTTGAGTTAACATTTAAATATAAAAATTCAGAAGTATTAAATTATTAATATAATAAAACTTCCACATTTTGGTGCACTACGGTTTTGAGACCCTTACACCGTGAACCTAACCGTAGAATCGAACTTTCTGGAAAAAAAAATACCCGAAATAGAACCGAAGAACCAATACCAAAAAACTAAATTAGTTCAGTTTAGTTTGATTTTTTTGCGCACCCCTACCCGAAATGTTAAATTATTGACGAATTATGTTACTAATGCAAAAATGCAGGAAAAATAAAGACTATAGTTGGAGCTCGAACAAACAACCTGTGGTTTGAAAAATCAAGCAATAACCACTAAGCCAAGCAGACCTCCAATGTAAAGTTGCCCTGAAAATGTGATTTTTAACTACGGAAAAACACACAGATTGACGGAGTGGTGTAAGCTTATTCCCTCATATTAGTAAGTAATATATATATATATATCATTATTTTTCAAATCAAAATACCATTTTTTTTCTTCTTTCTAATACTAATCTTCAAGAATTTTTTATCTAGCTTTTGATATGAAAATATTTTATAATTTGAAATATTTTTTAAAAATAAATATTTAAATTTCTTTTTGGGAGGCGGGGATACGGGTAGGGGTTGGGGGTGGGTTGGAGTAAAAAATTAAAATTTTCAAAATTTGAAATTATGAAAGTTATGACAAAATCAAGATAAAAATTATCAAAAATAATTAAAATATTGTTAGAAACACTTACCCAATAAAATTCATGAAAATCCTCTTTCAAAATCGCCCCAAAAGCTTTAAAAGTTTATAAATTGAGCAAAAATGGTGTTTCTCAGATACATTACAATACAGGGAAAAACTGCACTCTGTGAACGCGGCTGGGGTCCTGCGAACACAAAGGGTATGGGGCATCAGAGCTTCGCCAACGTGGCCAATAGCACACGAACGCGGAGCATTAGAAGCACGCGTACACTACACCTTCGTGAATGCAGAGAAGAAGGTAAGGTATACCACCGTGAACGCACGTGCTCAGGCATGAATATGAAGAAGAGTATGTAGCTATGCCAGAAAACTGTACCAGCAATGCACAGAGTTAAGCAAAACTCGAAATGAGCACTTGAAACTCATCTAAAATCAAATTTTCACAAACTAAATATATCCATACCAAAACAATGATCCAGACTCAATACAATCATCAGATATTGATTTCAAGGCCTTTATGATGTCACACCCCTCCCTGGGATCGTGACCAGTGCCCGATAGGGGCACGTAATCACCCACTAAGTCAAACTTCTTTATAATCACAGCCTAGAATTTCTACCAAAATTTCGGCAGAGTTTCCTCTGTTTTATTGACTAACCTCAC
>JAOTQR010088634.1:0-34103 GCA_025774065.1 Solanum ossicruentum
AAGTGATACTTAATTATTGTGATTTAGTTGACTGATATATTGTTGTGATTAGTCTGCAATCCCAAGACCATGGAACCCATTTATAATCTTGAACTTCAACTCTCAAAATGATGCCTTGATTAAAGAAGGCTTGATGAAACATTGATAATGAAGTGAGAAGTAATGATAAAGAATAATGGACACATATATTGGATCGGGTGTCACGTTCTGACATATATATTGGATCGCATGCCACGATCTGACGCATATATTGAATCGGGTGTCATATTCTGACACAAATATTGGATCGAGTGTCACGTTCCGACACATATATTGGATCGGGTGTCACGTTTCGACACATATATTGGCTCAGGTGTCACGTTCTGACATAAATATTGGATCGGGTGTCACATTCTGACACAAATATTAGATCGGGTGTCACGTTCCGACATAAATATTGGATCGGTTGCCATGTTTCGACACGATAATAATAAAGGAAAACATATTAAAACAACTTAATATACTCAATGTCAAAGAACCCATCCCCCAAAAGAAGTGTGATATGGAGGCTTGAGTCCTCATGTGTGTTATTGATATCATTGATTGGTTGTGTACTTATTCTTGTTGTTGCTACCTATTAAGTGTTATGGATTATCCTTTGCTAAGCATTTTATGCAGGTTATGGTGGTGGAGTTTTGTTGGAGTGTAAGGGGAACCAGAATTCTATACTACTTAACTTTGTGTTTATTAGTTCGCTTGCTGGGTACCGTGTGGTATTTTGGTATTCACCCCTTATTTTTACACTTATATAGGTGGTGAAACTGGGATGTGAATAAAAATCCCTTAAAGCTTCAAGGATTCTCAGGAGACGGAGAGAGGTAGCTATTGTCATCTGGCTGACTCTTTTGTTCCTATTTCTTCTGTACTTGTTCTGTTTGAGAAGAATGAGAGTTTGGACTTGTATTTCTCTGTTTTTCTGTATTAGTGGCTTGTACGCTTGACAACCAATCCTTGAGTGGGATTTAAGTTTATGAAAATTCTCAGTTTTAGTTATTTATTTCAGTTAAAATGCTTCCGCTTTATATTTATTATCCCTTTTGAGTTAAGGTTGACTTGTTCTGGTGGGATTGAACAAGTGCTATCACGCTAAATTTTCAGGTCGTGACACTAATAGTAATCATGTCACGGCCCAAGCCTAGGGCCTAGACATGACACAGTGAATGAAAACTCGAAAGGACCCAAACAAGAATCTTACTGTCACGACCTGGACCTAGGGCCTAGATGTGACACGACGAATGGAACCCGAGGGTCCCCAAACAAGCCTCAAGATGCCAAAAATCACATCATCGGTTCGAGAGCATACACAAAGTAAATACACAGTTCTGCGGGGTGGGAAAGTAGGACTCACTCTATGGGGGCAATTCGGGACTTAGGATCTTTCCATCACAACATATAGCCAAGCCATAAATCACATAACCAACTCACATAACGATAGTAAAAGATAGCCAACCCATAACATACACTTTAGTCATAACACAAAGCATAAAATGTAAGGAAGTTTACAAGGTGTCTAACAATGCCTCTACATAGGTGGGTCGAGGTCCAAGACCTTTCCCGGGCTCACCCTCAAATACATAAAGAAATGAAAGTATCAAAGGTAGATAGGTGGTGGATCATCCTTGGAAGATAAGACTCACCACTACAAGTATACTTGGAATCCGAGCTAAGCGTCAAACGGTGGATGATCAAAGTCCTTGGTCCCTACATGGTGAAATCATATAGGCAAGAGTATGCTTTAGTACATTTGAATGTACTAATTATGCGGTATAATATGCATGAACTTACCAAAACCTGCATTTCCATGTTAGATGACAAGGGCACATATTATAGAAAGAGATGTATAATAAGGAACTTAATATAACAAGATGTCATGAAACTAATGTTACATGAAGTACAAATGATGCTCTTATATATAGTGGGGATGTGACCTTAACCACATGAGTAAGACCAAGCGAGCTATTGCTTGGAATCCCGATGAAATCCCCTCATCGGTAAAGAGGTGGTCTACTTGCCAAAAGTAAACCATACTTCACCTTACAGGACAACTCCCATTTTGCATGAAGTAACCTTCCTTACGGGACAACTCCTATTTCGGATAGGATATAACATATCAAGTCATATCATATCATGTCTTCCCCTTATGGGAACAACTCTCATTTCGGAGCCATCTTTCCTTACAGGAACAACTCCCATTTCAGAAAGAAAACCTATGCTAGGCACATAGTTCAAGGAAAGAGAGCCAACGCTCCATCTATCGGTGCTAAGTCATCATTCCACGAGAATATATATACGTATACATATACATGCTTTCAAAGGAGGCAATAGTCATTTTTCCAAATCATGTTAATGCATCCTTATTCTTAAAAGCCAAATAGTATTCATAATAATCCATGCTTAGGCTCAAATGTCAAAATCATAGTTCATAGTCATAATACTCATGCATAGAAATAGCCCATTCATATACAAGATGGTGCAAGCACCCAAGATGCTCAAAGAGCTATAACCAATAGACATATATGTGATCACATTCTTGTCTTAACCAATATCTTATCATAATCATATCATAGAACATAATTGGGCTTAACCTAGAATATAATTGGGCTTAACCAATAATATAATTTCCATAAATTCTCATGAACAAGAATGCATACACTATGAATGATGTGAGAATGACATGGGTAATAGAGATTCAATCTAAAACCATCAATATAATAAGAAATTCAACTAAAAACATAGTTAAATCCACATTTGAAATCATAATATAATTACCCATACTTAGATTCAAACATTTAAGGTCCACGCATATTCAAATATTTATAATAACAATATATTTCAATATTTCAAAGCTTAATTCATCTTTAAATCCATAGATAAACATAACCTATTCATTATTGGAATTTAAGAAATCAAAATATTTTAAAACCCCAAATTAAAGTAAGCAAAATTTGTGTAGATTTCTTGAAAATAGATTGGGTCTCCTTGACTGGAAGTAACCAAGGATCAAAACCTACATACCTTCACCACGATGAAGAAACCTGAAAGAATTTGAAGAAGAATTGGGTCTTATTGTTCCCAAGGTGAAAGTCCCTAAGAATTCCTTTGAGAGTAGCTTTGAGAGAGTTTAAAATATGAAGAGTGAGTTTTGAATGTTTGAAATAGGATTTAGGTATTTAGATAGTCATTGGATAGCATAGGAATCCTCAAAAGATCAATAGAAAGAACCAAATTTACGGAAACACCATTTATGAATCAGGTAGAAAATTTGGTCGGAACCACTTCAAGAGAGGGTTCATGGCCCGTGTGACATTACACAGTCCGTGAATTTGCCTATGAACCTACACTTAGCAAAATTTTTGGAAGTTGGAACTTGACTTCAACATTTAGGAAAAATAGGCAAAGTTCACCTATACGGAGGGCATCACGGTCGTGTGGAGTCACACGTCCGTGTGACTGCCCGTGGCCCCATCACTTACAGAAATTTTGAATGAAAGGCAGCCCCACAACTATCCACATGGCCAGTGGCATACCACATGGCCAGTGAGTTTGGCCGTACCCCATACTTAGTCCCAAAAAGTTGCTGGTTCAAGCTCAAGGGCATGCACACAAGCCATACAAGCATATAAGATGTGATTTCACACTTAAAACATAATTTTGGGAAGAAATTTTATGATGGCACATCCATAGGGTTCGTGGGAAGCCACACGGCCTGTATGGGTGCTCGTGTGGCTTGTCGTAGAGAAATGGTGACAACACAACACAAGAGGACTTTACAAAAATGGACATAACTTCTTCATCCAAACTTTATATGAGGTGAAACCAAGTGCTTTGGAAAGCTGATTCAAAAGGCTTTAATTTGATAGGTAGTGGGTCACCTAGTTATTTTTGTACTGAGAGATATGGTCCTTTAAAATTGACCCTTCTATCGGTACTTGTGAAAAAATTTGGCCAACAGAATTCCTTTGAACTTGGCTTGATGTAGAAGACCCATGATGGCCTTAAACAACATAAATAAGCTTAAATTGAAGGCTTGAGAGTAAACTTAGAGTGAGCTTAGTGGTTCCACGGGAATCCCCCGGTTAGAGTTCGAAAAGAGAATTGGAAAGCTTTGAGCAAGTGAATGAGAAACTAAGTGTTTAGAATAAGATGAATATTAAGGAAGGAGTTCAAACTGATTTGGGGACCCATATAGGGGTCACACAGCCCATAGAGGCTTCCATAAGGTGTCACCTTAGCCCAACACTTTCCAGAACCAAATTTCTAGCATCACTAAAGCTATTCAAAAATCTGGGTCCTTACACTTACCATATTAATCACACATCTTTAGTTGCAGAAGCAAAAACAACGACAAGAGATGTAATAAAAAAGGAAGCGGGACTAAGGGAAGCCTTTGATAATCATTAAACCATAAAATAGTCAAGTTCAAGCATAAGTACATCATAATATTCAACAACACCTTTATCATGGAATGGAGCAGGGGCCAAGACACTTTTCGGGCTCACCCTCATAGTAACAAATGTTCAACATAAAGAAGTCTCAAAGTAGCAAGAGTAATAAAGATAATGTCCTCGGACTCTGGGACTCAACAAAGCTTGCTTCAAAGGATCGTACTAGCCACGTGGAGGATGATCAAATGGTGCTCCAGTCCCTACATGGTAATATCATATAGGCATAGAGTATGTATTTGTATGTTTGAATGTACTAAGTGTGTAGGATGCAATGCAACAAGACATAAGCCAATATAGTCAAAATGCATAATAATAAGCAATAGATAAGTGAAATCTCAATATGGCATGCATGATCAATGTTTGAAGTAAAACATGCTTGAAAATCATTCAACTCACATAAAACATAATATATGTGTGGGAAGAGATCCTAACCAAAAAAGTAAGACCAAGCGAACTACTTGGAATCCCGATGATTATCCCTTACCGGTAAAGAGGTGGTCTACTTGTCAAGGTAAATCATATTTCACCTTACGGGAAACTGTCCCATTTCGGAGTGGATTTCATGATAAAGTGCACTGGATGGATCCACTAGTATAGCAACGATAAAGTATAATCCTATGCTGGCACATAGTTGTAGGAAAGGTGAAATGACCACAAAAAGGGCCCAAAAATGTGCCTCGGAATGCCCAAAATTTTAGTTTTCATATATCTCAAAATTCATTTGTCATTTCGAAAATATAACTTCATATTCTTTTTCAAGGGGTCAAAATTAGGAGGAAAGGGTCTAACCCCGATTTAATAGCAAATGATTAGCAATTACGAAAATTCAAGGATGCAATTTCCAGAATAGTTTCCACTCTGGGGCGCGACACACCCCGTTGTTATTTTATGAATTTTCTATTTTCGGGTCCAAGGCTTTGGGTCTTGGGACCAAGGGTTCCCATACGTGTTTTTACCTATACTTAGCCTTGTTTCACTCTAATATCATCCAAAAACATTTTCCAATATTCCCTCAAACCCTTAGTCCTATATTTCTCTCAACATTCAAGTCTCAAACCCTCATCCCAGCTAAAGTTTTCCTTCAAGCTTCAAGTATCCATCTCCAATCTTCACCAAGTTCATCTCCAAGCTAAGGTATATGGGTTTCTTTCATATATTCCTTTCACCCATGATACCCAAGCCTCCTTTTACTTAAATTGCATGATCTAAAGTTGATTTACAAGTGGGTCTTGATTATTATGAAAGTCACTGCACATTATGTTAAATCTATGTAAAGTTGTGACTGTTTGCCATGTTTTGAGCTATAAATCTTTGATCTATTATAAAATTTGAGAAGGGGTTCTGATGTATATTGCTTGAGGGTATTGCAAGGTGTTGATTGATGATTTTACAATGAATTTTCTTGCATGATTTCATCTCTATATTTCATGGTTTTATACTAGCATTACACACTCTCTAAGTGTTTGATAAAATGTTCGAATGTGGTTTCTTAAGAAGTTGAAGGCTAAAGCATGAGATATGATGTGATTGGATATATGATGATGAAATGAGCTTATGTATATGATCAATGCTATATAAAGTGTTTCATTAGACCATGCCCAATCCAGGGGGACTAAGAACCCAAATAACCTAGATGGGGATTTGTACTCATCAACCTAGGGAAGGGTTTGTACTTCTTCACCTGGTGATGGGGCAACATAATCACTAGCCTAGATGGGGGTTTGTACTCATCAACCTATGGAAGGGTTTGTACTTCTCCAACTAGGTGATGGGGTGGCATTATCACCAACCTAGAGGGGGGTTTGTACTCATGCACCTAAGTGATTGGCATTATTGCTAACCTACCAAAGGGTTGTACTTTGGAAATCTAGCTTGGCCTCTTCTACACATATGATATTCTATATGAGCATGAGTTACTTAAGAATGATTTACTTATGCATTGATCATACATGTCATATCGCTATAAGTATGCCTATTGCCTATTATTATGCATTTTGATTATGATGCTTAGTTCTTGTTGCATTGCATCTTACATACTTAGCACATTCAAACGTACTAATGCATACTCTATGCCTATATGATATCAGCATGTAGGAACCGGTGCCCAAGTTGATCATCCTCCTTCTCCACCTGGGTAGTTTGATACTACTCAAGCTAGTTGGTGTGTCTTCCACTTCGGGAACCTTAGTCTATGGTTCTCTTATTATGTAATGAGACACTCTTCTTTATTTTCTATCTTGACTAGTGAGGGTGAGCTCGGTTGCTTTGTCTTGACCCTCACTTTTATCTAGGTAGTAGAGGTGTTGTTGGACATACTATGTATCTACGATATGAGCCTTGACTCTTTGTCTCTTGATTATGATGTTATGCAAGCTTTTAGCCTTAGTCTCTTGCCCTTGTTTTCTAAACTTTTACATATTACTTAAGTATTAATCTCTCTCCCTTAGTCCTAATTCCCCTTGTTTATGTCTCTTATGTTATTTTACATTGCTTCCGCGATCAAGGATGTGTAATGATACGCTATGAGGCTTGTTTGGGGTTCCTTCGGGTTCTCCATTCACCGGTCACATCTAGGCCCTAGGATTGGTTCGTGACAAAAGGAGTATGGACCCTTGAAGATAGTCCATATCGACATCCAATTCATCGGTGCTAATTCCAATCCCACGGAATACTTGAAATACTCATAACTTTAATAACTTATTAGAAACATGGAAACATGACATGAGTAGCTCTTAATCATGCTTGACCTCTAATGGTGATACTAACTTGAAACAGGAGAGTAGATCATAATCATGCATGAACCCTTGCTTTAATATGAACAACTCACAAGAGGTAAATATCTTGAAATAGGGCTTAGCTTGTAACTTGTCAAATCACAGATAGTTTTCATGAATTCAATACATACTTGAAAGCCCTTAATCATTATATAGTCACTTAACATGTAAATAATATAATAGATCATCAATAATTTGAGAATTCTTGACTCGACATTTTATCAAACACTTGGTGAGTTCATGATACTAGTTCAAAATCATGCAATTCGAGAGTGAAATAATACGAGAAAACTTAATAAAAATCAATCCATAAACATGTAGTAAAACCCTCATGTAGGGTACCTTGAAATCCATCATCAAAACTCATAATAGCTTATAGTTTCATAGCTCAAAACATGCACAGTCTCAATAGAAAAAACCAATTCATAGTATAAGCTTGAAATAAATAGTCATGCATAATCAATCAATATTTCATAAAACACCAACATTATTTATATTCATAATCCATAATAGGAGATACCATAGATAATACAACTTGAATACATGCAATTTTCATAAAAAGGAAGATTGGGCTTCTTTGGTGAAAAGACCCAATGGATGAAACCCACATACCTCAAACTTAGGTTTTCTTGAGATGAGCTTGAAGAGAATTTAGAGCTTGAAGAGAATCCTATAGTTCCAAAGTTAAGCTTGAAATCTTTGAAATTTGAATGAGATATTTGATTAAGTCTTGGAGAGGTTTTTATTAGGGTTTTGAGTGATATAGAGTTGAAAAATGACTAAGTATGGGTGTTTTCACGCATAAGTGGGCATGGGGCTATGACCCGAATGCCCTTCCGCTCATAAGAAAAACTGAGAAAAAATTTGAACTGGTCCGCGTTTGGTCTGCGACATGGACCCATCGTGGAGGAAGAATTAACACTAATTCACGGCCCACATGTGTCGCGGCCTAGGCATGGATGGAAATTATTTTACGAAAATTAGCAAAAATTATTTTTTGTTACAGGTCTTCTAAAATCCGGGTTATACCCATTTCCTGCTCAATTTTGCCCCATGATTGAGAATATGAAGTCAGATTTCCAATATCATGCGTAGATTTTGAGATAAATGAAAATTACGATTATGGGCATTTTCGAAGCACATTTTTGGGGCATTTCAATATCTCCAAGGAAATTCTTTCCCAAATGTTAGAGAAACGTGCATAAGAGAAGTAATCATGAAGATTTCAGCCCGACATGAATGCAAAAAATGCTTTTAAACATCATTTTCAAAAAGACTCAACATAAATATGAAAAATCATCATAAACTTGTTACCATGAACATGAATGCATGCAAAATGATGTGAGGGCTGAAACTTAAGACTTGAAATCATATAGGGGACTTAAATTAGTACCTTTGGCTTGAGTAGAATGGAAAAGATATGGGTATCGCTTTCTCATGTCTGCCTCGACTTCCCATATGGGACTATCAACTTGTTGGTAATTGTGACATCTGGATATGAACTTGGCAATGTCTCTTTATATCACCCCATCAATACACCTCCATCAAGTCTCTATACATCTTTGTAGAACTGGGGTGAATACCTCTTTCAAGATCGATTCTCTCAAGTCATCCACATTTGGTACACACAATCTTCCTTGGTATCTAAGGGCACCATCTCCCCCTTGGGAAAAAATTTCCACTTTACCATCTCTCACAAAGGCCTTCAACTCTAGCAGCAGGGCCAAGATCTTGTTTTTCCTTTACCTCCTCAATCAAGGATGAGTTACAACCATCAACAACCACTACACCATCATTATCGACTTCATCCAACCTAACCCCCAATCTAGCCAACCAGTGAACTTCTCTAGCCACCTCTTTGCCACCATCATCAACATGAGCTAGACTGCCTATGGACACTCTACTTAGCGCATTGACCACAACATTAGCTTTGCCGGTGTGATAATGCACACTCTTATCATAATCTTTAGGGAGCTCTAACCACCTTCTTTTCTCAAGTTAAGATCTTTTTAGATGAACACATATTGGAGACTCTTATGGTTGGTAAACACATCAACATGAACCCCATACAAGTAGTGACTTTCAAAACAAATACCATGACAACCAATTCAAGATCATGGGTGGGATAATTCTTCTCATGCACCTTAAGTTGCCTAGGGGCATATTCTATCACCTTACCATTTTTCATCAAAATACACCCCAAACCAATTCTTGAGGCATCACAATATATAACAAATCTTCCAACCCTTCTGGTAGAGCCAAGATAGAAACCGAGACAAGCTTATTTTTCAAGGTTTAGAAACTCTTTTCACATTCATCGATCAACACGAATTTTGCCTTCTTTTGGGTCAACTTAGTCTAAGGAGAAGCAATAGAAGAGAAACCATTTACAAACCTCCGGTAATAACCCGCCAAACCCAAGAAATTTCTAATAACTGATTGAGTCAAAGGTCTAGGCCAATTTCTAATCACCCCCGTCTTCTTAGGATCCACCTTAATACCATCACCGGCCACCACATGCCATAGAAAAGCAACCTCTTTCAACCAAATTTTCATATTGAGCATACAACCTCTCCTCCCTCAAGATTTGCAACACCACCCTCAAGTGATTCACATGCTCCTCCTCACTATGGGAATAAATCAATATATCGTTAATAGAAACCACCACAAATATGTCAAGATAGGGTTTAAAGACCCTACTCATGAGATCATAAATATAGCCTCTGCATTAGTCAATCCAAAGGACATAACCACAAACTCAAAGTGGCCACACTTAGTCTAGAAAGCCGTCGTGGGAATATCACACTCCCTCACTTTCACTTGGTGATACCCGGACTGATGATCAATCTTAGAAAAGTGACTAGCCCCTTGAAGTTGATAAAAAAAAGTCATCAATCCTTGGTTGAGGGCACTTGTTCTTTATGGTGACTCTATAAAGTTGTCGGTAATTAATGCACATTCTAAGAGAACTATCCCTTTTCTTCACAAACAACACCGGTGCACCTCAAGATGACTTACTTGACCTTATGAAACCTTTTCCAACAAATCCCTCAATTGCTCCTTTAACTCCTTCAATTCCACCGGGGCTATACGGTATGTGAGAATGGAAATGGGTTTTGTATCAGGAAGGAGATCTATGCCAAAGTCTATTTCCCTTTCGGGAGGAACACTGGGAAGCTTATCGGGAAAGACATTAAGAAACTCATTAACCATCGGAACTAACTCAATAGGAATGTCTTTGGACTCCACATCCTTAACCCTACAAGATGATAAAGACAACCCTTAGAAATCAACTTTTGGGCTTTAAGACAAGAAATAAATTTACTCTTGACCACCACATCACAACTGTTTCACTCAAGGATGGGCTCATTAGGAAACTGGAATTCAACCCTACGGGTTCTACAATCAATAGAAGCATAATATGCATAAAACCAATCCATCTGAAGAATGACAATAAAATCCACCATATCTAAGTCAACAAAATCACAAGGTAATACTTTATGCAATATGAACATGGGATAATTTCTATAGACTCTTTTAGCAACAATGGACTCACCAATGGGGGTAGATACTTCATAAGGTTCACACAACAATTCGGGACTAGCATGAAGCTTTTTTTGGCAACAAAAGGAGTAATAAAAGAAAGAGTTGTACCCGGGTCTGTCAATGCACATACATCAACATCAAAAACCTTTAACATATCGGTGATGACATCGGGCACCTTATCCATCCCTTGTCTCCCTTTAAGATCACAAAATCTATTTTCTCTTGGAGCACCCCCTTGTTGGCCTCCTCTTCCCCTTTGACCAACATTTGCACTTTGGCCTTGTGGAAGACCATTTATACCTTTGTTTTGAGCATGAGGATAATCAACAACCTTGTGACCCATCTTATCACAACCAAATCAAGCATTAGAATTCCTCAAACATGGAACACTATGATTTTTTCACACCTTGGGCATCTAGGTTTTGCGATTCCTCCTTTACCACTTTGGAATATTGGGTTGGTCACTCTATCATTAGCAAACCTCTTGGTAGGAGAATTAGATAACCCTTATCCTTGGAACTTATATCCTTGAGGAAACCGACCACCCTTAAAGCCTTAGAAACCACCTTCAAAAAGAGCCCTTTTGGACTCACCACTTCTTCTTTTTCTAAGCTTTTACGCCTCTAGTTGTTCGACATATGTCATGAGGCAGGACAAATCCATATCACCTACTACCATGGCGGTACGAAACTCCTTATTTACCAAGTCGTACACTCCCGACACAAACTTGTTCATCTTTGGTCTAGGCTCGGCAACCAATTGTGGAGCATACTTGGAGAGTTGGTTGAACTTGAGGGCATACTCCCCCGCACTCATGGAACCTTGTTAAGGTTCATAAACTTCATCATCTTAGCCTCCCTTATATTGATAGGCAAGAACCAGTAGAGGAATACGACTTTGAACTTTTCCCAAGGGATAACATCATCATTACCCTTCTCGAACTTCCATTGTGTAAACCCAATTTGAGTCACCCCCTTGAGTTGGTAGGCTACCATCTTCGCCTTTTCCTCCAAGTTGACGCTAATGATGGATAACACCTTGTACACCTCATCTATGAACGCTTGGGGATCCTCATCCACCTTGGATCAATGAAACTCTGGTAGGTTTCATTCTAGTGAAATCCCTTATCCTAGAAGTCGGAGTGGGAGCATGAGGGGCATGGGTCCCTTGGTTGATTTGGTTTCTCATTGCATGAGCTAAACTTGTGATAGTATCTCGGAACTCATCTTGGACTACCCTTCTACCTTGAGGAGCTTGAGGAGTGGGAGGGGCCGGTTGCTTCTCGGGTGTACGAGCTCTCTTTAGTCTTCCTCTTGGAATCAATATGATCTAGAATAGCAAAGAACGTTCATCAGAGGAAAAATCCTTACAGTTACATCTAAAGCACGATATAGACCATGAAGAAGTGTAACATTTCCTAAAATGCCTCATAGCCTCCCATTCATAGTTGTGGCGTGCTTCATAATCATGAATAAGACTCTAATTGATGCGATGTGTTGGAATTTGAGAACCATTAACAACCTAGTGTTCTGATACTAAGTTTTTCATGCCTCAAGCCTAGGGCCTAGACATGACACGGCGAATAGGAACTCAAAGGGACCCAAATATGCCTCTTAGCATATCAATCACACATCCTTGGTTATGGAAGCAAAGTAAACAACGACAAGAGGTGTAATAAAAAGGCAAGTGGACTAAGGAATGTCTTTGATAAGCATTAAAGCTACGAGTCAAGCTCAAGCATAAGTACATCATAGTATCTAACAACACCTCTATCATGGAATGGAGTGGGGCCAAGACATATTCTGGGCTCACCCTCATAGTAACAAATATTTAACAAAACGAAGTGTCAAAGTGGCAAGAGTAATAAAGATAGTATCCTTGGACTTGAGGACTCACCAAAGTTTATATCAAAGGATCGTACTAGCCATGTGGAGGATGATCAAATGGTGTTCCGGTCCCAACATGATAATATTATGTAGGCATAAAGTATGCGTTAGTACATTTGAATATATTAAGTATATAGGATGTAATGCAACAAGACATAAGCTAATATAGTCAAAATGCATAATAATAAGCAATAGATAAGTGGAATCTCAATATGGCATGCATGGTCAACGCTTGAAGTAAAATATGCTTGTAAATCATTCAACTTGCATAAAACATAATACATGTGTGGGAAGAGATCCTAACGATAAAAGTAAGACCAAGTGAGCTACAACTTGGAATCCCAATGATTATCCCTCATCGGTAAAGAGGTGGTCTATTTGCCAAGATAAATCATACTTCACCTGACAGGAACTCATCCTATTTTGGAGTGAATTTCATCATAAAGTGCACCAAATGGATCCACTAGTGTAGCAAGGGTAAAGTATAATCCTATGTTGGCACATAGTTTGAGGAAAGAAGTATAGACCCTTAAAGATAGTCCACGTCGACATCCAATCCATTGATGCCAAGTCTAATTGATGTATTGTCAAAGTACAACACATTTGGTGCCTAAATCAAGGGATTTCGTGGTGTTCTAAATGTGAGTTTTTTTGGGTTTTATGTGTTTTCTATTTGTTTTTGCAGAAAATACAAATTGGCTTAATCTTAAGGAAAAATAGCAAATTTTGTTGAATTTAAGGACCTACGAGGCCCACTACGAGTCATAGCCAAGCTACGAGTTATATGGGATGACCGTAGTGATTAACAACTTCCAAAATCAAAATCTGAGAAATTGAAGTTTTGCTATACGAGCCCTATATACCGGTCGTAGACTTCACTATGACTCGTAGAAAAGGACCTCGTAATGATTAATAGTGTTAATTTAATTTGGACCAAGAAATGCAAGGTTGGACTACGAGAAGAAACTACGAGTTGTAGACCAGATAACTACTCTTAGCATAGATTGTAGCAGTCAAGTCCAAAATGTGAAGTGTTGACTATGAAAGCACGAGTACGACTCGTAGGTCACCCTACGAGTCGCACCTATAAGCGTAACTGTTGCCGTCCAAATTTTCTTATTTATTTTAAGGTGTTTTTGTAAATAGTATAAGTTATGGTTTTTAGAGAGAGATTTTGCTAGGGAGAATCTTTTAGGGTTTTATAGTAGACAATTAGGGTTTAGCTTTGAAGACCCAATTTGGGGTTGTGGGAACCATGAGTAGCTAGCTTGAGATAACTTGGATTATTTGCATTTCTTTAGTTAGGTATTTTCATGTAGTATCCATTTTTCTTCGGATTGCTTGTTGTTTGATGGTGGCCAACATCAAACCTCGCCTAGTGTCATGATCCCGACTAAGGTAGTGATGAAAAGGAAAAGGAAAAAAAAGGAAATGGGTGATATAATTCGATTGATGTGTTCTCATCTAATCAACCAAACTTGACCAAGGAGATGTTGACTAGGACAATAGGTAATAGTTAGTTGGAACACCATGGTTATCGACCAAGCGCCATGGTGAAATTGGACCTTCACCTTTACCATAGGGCTGGAAGAACCTACGTTACCATCCTGCATGCAATGTCCTAATTGAAGTTATGTTATCAAAGGTATTTGAGTTAGTGAATCATGAAGAACACAATTCCCAAGTTGATACTCAAATTAATTGTCTCTTCGTGATTTTTAGTATAGTTTTTGTAGTTATTTTACTCTAATTTGCAAACCCCCCCTTTTTTAGAGAATATAGTTGATTGATACTTGAAATGATTGTTGGTGAGTCAATTTAGTTAAGCCCTGCATTCCCAATGGATTCGACCATAGTCTTTGGTTAGGTTTATACTTGATAGCGACAACTTTTGCATTTTATTTTGTTTTTGTGTTTATTGGTGATTTTCTTTTGGAGGGTATACTAGTTTTGCATGCCCAACACAAGGAGCCAAGGCAGTTCCTTAGTTCCAATCAACTTGGAGATCTATCGAATTACAATGTCCTAAGAAAACAAGGACATCGCCATTAATAAAGCTATAGGGCAAAATGATGATGATATGGGTGGAGATGACAACCCACCTCAAAGGAAAAATAGGCCACACCATAGGGCTTTCAATGAAAATGCATATGGTTGGAACCAATATAGGTTGAACCCTATGTCCATGGATGATAGGAGCTATAGTGTTTCCACAGTTACCGGCTGACAACAAGTTCATTGTGTCTAGTGGTCTCCTACAAATGCTTCAAAATTGTGGGTTGTTTACGGGGCTACCTTTGGAGGATCCACATAGTCATCTCCATAATGTTGCGTTTGTTTGTAAGAGTGTGACGGGTATACAAAATCTCTCGATGGATGTTGTTGGTTTACGAGTGTTTCCTCTATCTCTGACCGGAGATGCGACAATATGGTTAGTAGAACTCGTACAAAGTTCGATCACTAGTTGGCCGAGTTACCAAGAGCCTTTTTAGAGAGATATCTTCCAAGGTCCAAAAAGCTTAAGCTCAAAGATCAAATCAACAATTTTGAGCAATTGCCGGGTGATTCGACTAGTACGATGTGGGATGGGTTCACCAAGTTCTTGAGGATAGTTCTGGATCACAAAAATTGTTGATGATGCCTTAGAGGAGATTTTTTATCGGGCTCTTGACGAGAATAGTCTTGTGCCGATACCATCATGGGAGGCATATTTCTAGACCAACCTTTTGCATGGATTGCTAAGAGAATGGAGCAAGTTGTCAAGCCAAATAGAGCATGAGTTCAAGAGAGAGAGCCAACATAAAAAATTCATGTGCGGTGAATGCAAGTTCGGAGCAAAGCAAAATCAATCAAGAGATCATGCTAGAGCTTACCCAACTCCGAACAAGTATGGACTTGGTATTGAAGCAAAACTAAGAGAAGTTCATGCAGTGGTTCACCAACCTCCAAGGGCACCCATGTATGAAGAGGCTTATTATGATAATGACGCTTGCTTTGTGAGTAATTAAGCAGCGGGTTTTCGAAATAATGCCCAAACGTCCAATTCTGACTATTGGTGGCAAGGTTCTGGAAATCAAGGTTGGAACTACAATAAAGAGGGTGTGCGAAACTACAATATACAGGGTGTGTATAGAGATAACAGAGGTGGTTATTTTGAAAGAGAAAGAGTACCGGAGGTCGAGTGGGGGCGAAGAGATGGATATAGGAATGGTCCCTATGTGCCTCCCCATAATCGTGATGCCGAGTCTAGCAATTCTAGGATTGAGAAAATGTTTGACAAATTGTTGAAGAAATAAGACCATCAAGAAGAGACTTTAATGGTGATGAAATAAGATATTTCAAGTATCAATAAAAAGATAGAGTCTCATTCTGTGGCCATCAAACAATTAGAGTAACAATTTGCTCAAGTGTCCGGGTATGCCAAATATATAAAGGATTTAGTAACAAAAAAGTGCATAGTGAGATAAGAGCTTTCACAAAAGCTCCAACAATGTAGTGCTATTATGACTAAATGCCTAGTCCAAAAGAGGGAAGACCCCAGTACATTCTCCATTCCTTGTACTGTCGGTGATGTAGAGGTCGCAAGAGCATTATGTGACTTAGGAGCGAGTATAAATTTGATGCCTCTTGTCATTTTCAAAAAGCTTGGTCTTGGTTCTCCCACTTCTATAAGGATGTGGTTAATCATGGCGGATAGAATAATCAAGAAGCCGGAGGAAATTCTTTTTGATGTGTTGGTGAAAGTAGAGAAGTTTATCTTTTTGGCAGGTTTTGTTATTCTTGATTATGAGGTTGATTTTGAGGTCCCTATTATTTTGGGGAGGCCAGAGCTTTGCTGGACATGGATTCTGGTCATCTCAGGTGTAGGGTCGATAATGTAGAAGTTGTTTTTGATATCTGCCAGTCAATGAAGCACCTAGATAAGCTCAAAAGCGAGGTGTAGGCCATTAAGGAATTTTGATGATTGATGATGACTAAGTCGAGCCACAATGTTAAACAAGGCACTTTTTGGGAGGCAACCCAAGTACTTTTCATGTTTTTGGATTGTTTTGAGTTTATTTGAGTGTGAGAAATTCTAGTTAGTGGATTGATTTTTGTTATGATTTTGAAGATATTGAATCAGTTGTATTTTTGGGATAATGGTGTATTTTGAGATGTTGCTTTGCAGGTGTTAAGCAAGTGTTGAAAGTTCGAAGAAAATAGTATTTGAATCAGCCTCTACAACCAGGCCTATGAGCTATAGTGTGTATTGTGACTCATAGTCATGCCTCGTAGAGGGTAACAATCATGATTTAAAGTTGGCACTCATACTATGAGTCAACTTTACGACTCGTAGTCCAAGCTACGAGTCGTAAATGGGTTCGTAGTGCCCAGGTATGATTTTAAAATTTTTTCTAAGTGTTGAGTGACCTACGAAACCATGAGCTATGGATCATAGTCAGGCCTACAACCTGTAGTCGGGGCTTCGTAGACCTGACTCGCAGAATTTTTAAAGTCGACTCGGTTTGTTATATATAGATTTTGACCCCAATTCCAAAACCTAATCTCTTATTTTGTTCCCAAAACACTTTCCCTACTATTCCGATTCATTTCCTGGTGTACCCACATCATTTTCCAACAAATTATTTGGCGAAGCTTCGGTACTTAGGGTTTTAGATTCCTCTTCTCTCTCTCATTTCGTTTAATTGTTAATCTTCTCTAGAGGTATGTTTCTTGATTAAATTTCACACACAAACTTTAGTATCTTTTAGAATTCTCGAATTATTATGTATGTGAAATTAATATTAAGAGTACCCATGGGAAAATTTATGCATATGAATTCCTAGAGATTGTCCCTAATTGTGAAATTTCACTTTGTGCTTGATTGTGATGACTATGTTTAGCCATGTTTCCTTGATCACATGATTGAAATGAGTGTGTGATAGTTGAATAACTGATTAACTCATGGTGGTATGAAATTTTGCTGTGGGTATATTTTTTTTGTTGAAGATGAGGGTTCGAGAAATTTCCCATGTGCTTGTAGAATCAATTCCATGAACTTCTATGTTTGGGTGCAAGTAATTTTGTTGAATGTCCTGGGACTAATGATTTTTGGGAATTCTCGAATGTATTAGGTAGTTGACAGTTGATTGTTTGTTATGGGAAGAACTTTTGGGTTAAGTTTTGATTGGGTTGACATGCTGGGGTAATGGGTGTATCGGTATGCTTGATGTTTGTTCTGAAAATTGCTTCAAATGTTGTTTGATCTTTGTTGATGTTGATTGTGGTTTGTGTGGTGATGGTCTAGGCACCTCAGGTACCTAATATCCCTTGTTATAAGGGCCTCCTACGACCCGTAGGAGGACCTACATGTCATAGTTACACCTCGTAGGGGATAACAGTGACCCAAGGTTGCTTAACATTCACCATATGAGACCCACCTAGGGTCATAGTATCCACTACGAACCACAATGGGGTCTCTTACACCTATCTTCAGATTTATTTTGGATACTGAAAATTGATATGAGCCCAGTCTACGACCAGTAGTCACGACTATGAATCACAATTGAGCCTCATACCACGATATAGTATAAACTATTGCTAGGCACCTTTAGACTCATAGGTCACCCTATAAGTCATACTTGTGCCTCGCACCTGCAACCTGCAACTGGTGCATTATTGGATTTTGATGTTTGTTTTCTTGCTGCTCTTGTTCTTCCTATTCTTTTATCTATTTTTATGGCTTGTTCAGGAAACTTGGGGCTAATTATTGGTTTGTGATGAATATTTCAGGTATAATGGCCTCGAAAAATAGAAATGCAATAATCCAGGCCTTCAATAGGAGGCTGAGGGACCAAGAAATAGACGAGGAACTCATTGAAGGCTCGACTGAAGAGCCCAATGTCTGGATTGACCCTGAGGCTTAGAGGCCTCATACTAGAGTTCAGACTGCACAGACTACAATGGAAGCTGAGAGTACCTCCCACTCTGATAAGGAGTCAAGTGTGGATTGGTCCGAGTTTGATAAGGTGCCTCAAGATGTAGGAGCATCTCAGTCCTCAGTTGACCTATGTATTTCTACTGATAATCCACAACATCACTGATAGGGAGTCATGGGTATGGGGCTATCTATCGGCAAGGGTTGGAGCCTAAGGGTCGGGGGAATCCTATGAGACCATTCTATGAGGAGGCCAGGTTAATTGATTCTGGGCTAAACCATTTTCTTGAGTTGGCAGCCGAGATAGACAGGCATGTGCTCCATTGGCTGATAGAGAAGCTGGGCAAGTACACCTTGCTTCTAGTCCGAGAGTTTTACGCAGCATATATAACCACCATCCTCATAGATCTGCCCAAGGGGCAAAAAGATATTGCTAGGCCCAATTGAGAGAGGTCCTAGTCTGAGGCAAGCGGGTGAACATTTCAGAGGAAACCATCTATAAAGTACAGTTTGAGCCTATTTATAGAGCACTCCAATCCACAACCGAGTATGATAGCCAGATCGATAAGATGAGACAGGCTATGGTTAGGAAGAATGTTGACATGAGGACCAAGCTCCTGAGATGGGTGATGAGCCAGATCGTAATGGGTGATGCCGAGCCTGCATGAGTCACCGCACATACCAAGCCCATAGTGAAGTCCCACCTCTCCTTCCCTGCAAAATTTTGGTGGTCCATCATCCAATCTCTCATCCAATCCATATACACTGAAAATGTTATCACCTTGGAGCGAGAGGTCTTACTGGCCAGTATCTTAGCTGGTTGCCACATTGATTGGACCCGTGTGATGGCCGAGCAGATTCATGAGTTCGTACTTCTAAGGAATACATCCACGTCCTTTCCTATCTGGATCCATAAGCTCTGGATGGAAGCCAGGGTATGTGTCTCTCTCTATCTTGATCCTTATGTTGAGGCGCTTCACACTATGTATCCCAGCCTGATTAAGACTGATGAGAATCCAGTGGCCCTCCAACGAGCAACACCTTCTGCCATTCCTAAGCCCTTCCCTCACTAGCCATCTACTGAGTTCTCTATTCCAGCTGCCACTACTACCACTCCAGATGCACCAGAGCAGCCCACAACAGCTGACACTAAGATGGTTCCCTCCATAGCTACACTTGCACAAGATTCATCTGCTTCTTAGGTTCTTTCTATAGACTTTCCTATTATGTCTGCTATTGTATTTCAGGCCATAGTTCATAGGTTATCCAAGACAGAGGCCTAGCTTGCTAGGTTGATGGAGCATATTAAGTTGTTGGTTCATCAGATAGTCCAGGCTTCAGAAGAGAGGTCCAAGGCATTCACTCTTTCAGTTATGGACCAGAGTATTACTACAATGGATACCAAGGTCAATGCTTTCGAGGCTAGAGTTAAAAAAGGCTTGAGGGGGCCCGACCTATAGATATGACTGTCGTACAATAGGAGTTGTCCAAGTTCAATGCTGACTTGATTACATCACTAATAGCCCAGATCGGAGCTCCAGAGCAGACACATGTGAGTAAGGATTTGATTGATCTATTTAAGGATCACCCATATGCTCCTGACAAGAGGCCTCTAGAGGGTGCTGATGCAGATGTGGCACAGAAGAAGTAGAGGATGGATGATGAGGATGTAGAGCTGGATGAGCAGATTACTGAGTTTGTGGTGAGAGTGTTGATAGCAGCGGAGGAGCACAGGAAGGCATGGGAGCATACGAGAGTGCATGGAGCTAGTACGTATAGCTTAGCTGCAGCCTAGACAACCCCAGAGGAGAGAGCCACTCAGGACCAAACTGATGTCGGTGCTTAAGCACCATATTGATGTTTGATGTTTTATTTTTACTACTATTTTTGGATACTTTGTTTTCACTGTTTTTGTTTAGATACTTTGTTTTTATTACTATTTTTGGATAATTTATTTTTATTATTATTTTGGATGATTGGTTTTTATTTATTTTTTAAATACTTAGAGGACAAAGTATAGCTTTTTGGTAGGGTATGGGAAGTTATGGACTAGGGTGAAGTCTGAGAAGTCTTTAGTCGATAACTATCCTAATTTTTTTGATATCCCAATGTTTTCTTGCCATATTTCTTTTTTCTTGTGGATGATTTTATTTTATGTTGAACTGGAATGTTTAGGTGTTTCGAACAATTTGTGGATAGATAGTGATTAAGACTTTTGGCATATATATAGTTTTGTATGGTTTCATTGAATGTTTTGAAAATTGGTAACCACAAAAATTTTTTATGACTGTTGGTTACTTTTGCGATCTTGCATGTGTTATTGATTTGGCAATGATTGTCTTGATTATATGAAGGCAAGTTGATGCTTGAAGCATGATCGGTGAGTTCATGTTGGCTATGTATACAATGCTATGTGTGTGTGAGCCAATTTTGTATGTTCATGCATTGTGTATTGACTTAGAACTTGCCTTGCTACTCTGAGTTAGACTGAAGATTATATTTATTAGGAAAGGATCTTAGACTATTGTTCTTTAAACAAGTCCACTTTTGCCTAAATGACCCACCAAATAAAAGATTTTACTCCTTGTTCCAAATATTTGAACCATACATGAACCTTTTCTTTCTTAATACCTAGCTAGCCTAACCTTGTCTAGTGAAATACCTTGATATTGGCCTTGGTCTATCTCTGAATATGTGAACCTTGATTGAGGCAAAAAGCCTTAGTTGAGGGTGGCTATCATAAGTGGCCCTGGTTTACGGAACGGATATTATGTACTTCACATCAGGCTAAAAACCTAAGTTGAGGGTGGCTAATATAGTGGTATAGTCGCAAAAATGAGGTGAGTAGTTGGAAATGAAAGAATGAAAAATCATGTACCGGGTGAGAGAAAAAGAAGAGAAGTTGTGAGAAGAATAGCAAAATGAATTCAAAAATAAGGTACAAGCTGAAAAATGAAAAGAAAATACCCAAAAAGGCTTGAAAATGAAGAATAAGGGAGGACACAGTGAAAATGGTTGAGTTGTTAAGGTGAAAGTGTTGAAAAACGTGGTTTAACTTTGGCCGTTAGTCACTAATTGCCCAAAATGTCATACCAAAGTCCCATGAGCCTGTGTTACAAGCCTAAGAAGTCCTAAAGTGATCCTAATCCAACTAGTCAACAGTTCGGGTTGTGAGTATATGGGCACGTCTATGATATTGATCGTCATGCATGAATTTTATTTGTGAGAGTGAGTATGCCTGCACAGTCCCTAAATCTACTTTGATTGATTATTGAGTGAAATAGAGGGACTTCTTTTTTGCGAGGGCATTTGCATTGAATGGTTAACATATGACTTTTTTAGTAAATATGAATTGTTGATACTCCTTAGCTTGTCATAGTTGGATTGTCTAATGCATCAATATGCCTTGGTTTGCTTGGTAGCTATACAACTAGGTTTTGAAAAATGATAACTTAGGTATGTGAGTTGAAATTGAATGAAGTATATGCCATTAGGATGATTTCCATGTATTGCTTATTATCTATTTAGATTGAGTCATTACTTGAGGACAAGCAATAATTCTAAGTTGAAGGTGTTGATGTACTGTCAAAATACAATACATTTGGTGCCTAAAACAAGGGATTTTGTATGTTCTCAATGCAACTTTTTATGATTTTTATGTATTTTGCATTTTTTTTGAAGAAAATATAGGTTGGCTTAATATTGAAGAAAAATAGCAAATTTTGTTGAATTTAAGGACCTACAAGGCCCATTACGAGCCGATGCCCAAGCTACGCGTCACAGACCAAGCTATGAGTTGTATGGGACAACCATAGTGATTAAAAACTTTCAAAATCAAAATCTAAGAAATTGAAGTTTAGCCATACGAGCCCTGGGTACGGGTCGTAGTCCTCACTATGACTCGTAGAAGAGGACCTTATAGTGATTGACAGTGTTGATTTAATTTGGACTAAGAAATGGGAGGCTGGACTATGAGAAGACATTACGAGTCATAGACCAGACAATGACTCGTAGCATGGATCATAGCAGTCAAGTCCAAAATGCCAAGTGCTGACTTCGAAAGCCCGACTATGACTCGTAGTTCAACCTGTGAGTCATACCTATGAGCTGTAATTGTTACCGACCAAATTTTTTTATTTATTTTAAGATCCTTTTTATAAATAGTATAAGTTAGGGTTTTAGAGAGAAGGAGATTGTAGAGGCAATAGAATATTTTTCTCGAGAGAATCATTTAGGGTTTTAGAGTAGACAACTAGGGTTTCACTTTGAAGACCCAATTTGGGGATTGGAATCACTTGTAGTTCAACTCTATTATTCAAGCTTGTGAATCCAAAATCAAGGTGGTCTGTTGTTCTTTATTTTCCTAGGGTAATTTCTCAACTATGTCTATTTTATTCATTTTTTGTGTTCTTGCCCAAGCTACGAGTAGCTCAACCCCCACAACTTAGGGTTGTGGGAACCATGAGTAGCTAGCTTCAAATAACTCAGATTATTTGCATTTCTTTAGTTGGGTATTTGCATGTATATACATTTTCCTTCAGATTGCTTGTTGTTTGATAGTGGCTAACATCAAACCCCGCCTAGTGTCATGATCCCAACCAAGGTAGTGATAAATAGGAAAAGAAAATGGGTGACAGGATTCAATTGATGTGTTCTCGTCTAATCAACCACACCTAACTAAGGAGAGGTTGACTGGGACAATAGGTAATGGTTAGTTGGCACACCATGGTTTCCGACCAAGCGCCATTGTGAAATTCGACCTTCACCTTTATCAAAGGACTGGAAGAACTTAAGTTACCATCCTACATGCATTGTTCTAATTGAAGTTATGTTATCTGGGGTATTTGAGTTAGTGAATCATAGGAAACACAATTCCGAAGTTGAACCTGAAATTGATTGTCTCTTCGTGATTGTTAGTATAGTTTTTGTAGTTATTTCACTCTAATTTGCAACCCCCCTCCCTTTAGAGAATATAGTTGATTGATATTGAGTTGGTAAGTCAATTTGGTCAAACCTTGTATTCCCTATGGACTCGATCCTAGCCTTTGGTTAGGTTTATACTTGATAGTGACCACTTTACTGTTGGAGCATGAACATCACTAATCCCATGGAATACTTGACATATTCATAACCTTAATAACTTGCAAGAAATATGGAAACATGACATGAGTATCTCTTAAACATGCTTGACCTCTAATGGTGAGCCTAACTTGAAACATGACTATAGATTATAATCATACATGAACCCTTACTTTAACATGAATGGCTCACAAGTGGTCAACATCTTGAAATGGAGCATAATTTGTAACTTGTAAAATTATAGATACTTCTCATGAGTTTAATACATACTTGAAAGCCCTTACTCATTATATAGTCACTTGACATGTAAATCATGTAATAAATCATTAATAACTTGAGAATTCTTCACTTGACATTTCATCAAACACTTGGTAGGTTCATGATTCTAGTTCAAAATCATGCAATTCAAGAGTGAAATAAAATGAGAAAACTTAATGCAAATCACAACATCAATATGTAGTAAAACCCTCATGTAGGATACCTTGAAATCCATCATCAAAACTCATAATAGAGCATAGTTTCATAGCTCAAAACATGCATAGCCTCAATAGACAAAACCAATTCATTGTATAAGTTTGAAATAAATAGTCATGCATAATCAACATTTCATAAAACCTCGATGTAATTTGTATCCATAATCCATAGTAAGAGACACTCATAGATAATACAACTTGAAAACAAGCAATTTTCACAAAAAGGAAGATTGGGATCCATGGGTAAAAGGACCAATGGATGAAACCCACATACATCAAACTTGGGTTTTCTTGAGATCAGCTTGAAGAGAATCCTTGAATTCCAAAGTTAAGCTTGAATCCTTGAAATTTGAATGATATATTTGGTTAAGTCTTGGAGAGGTTTTTGTGAGGGTTTTGAGAGATATATAATTGAAAAATGGCTAAGTATGGATGTTTTCACGCATAAGTAGACATGGGGCTATGACCCCAATGCCCTTGGGCACATAGGAAAAACTGAGGATAAAGTTGAACTGGTCCAGGTCTGGCGTGGACCCATTACGGAAGAAGAATTAACACTGATCCACGCCCTAGGTGTATTGCAGCTTGGGCGCGGACAAACACTATTTTATGAAAATTAGTCTACGGTTCTTCTAAAATTTGAGTTATATTCATTCCCCACTCAATTTTACACCCTGATCGAGAATATGAAGTCAGATTTTTGATATCACACACGAATTTTGAGATATATGAAAATTATGATTATCGGCATTTCTGAAGCACATTTTAGGGGTGTTTCAAGTAAATTTCATTTAGGTTTCATTGAATTGTCATTTCTTTCTTTTGAATTTTCCTCATCTTTTTTTAAGGTGTGGATTTTGATGGCATAAGCTTTGAATTTAGTGGAATAAACTTAATTTGAGAGGCATGTTTTTTAGCGATATTTTTCGCAGTTTTATTTATTAACAATATGTTTGCATCATGTTAAATAAAAATATTTTTTCATATTTTGATATGTCAATGGTAATTATTTATTTTTATTATAATAATATTACATTCGAGACACATGAGAAATGTCCTTACTTTCTTGTATTTCAAACTTCTTTTGTAATCTACATCTATATATCCATGTATTCACATAAAGTTGGGCATATACAAGATAACATAACATCTTTGAGATACCATAGTTGAAGTGAGAGATGATTAATATAGACTTCGTTATAGGCTTGTTGAAATTTTATAGGCAGTATGACTCTATTTGGGTGATTGTGGATAGGATGACCAAATCAGCCCACTTTTTGTCAGTTAAGACTATGACATAGCAAAAGACTATGCTTGATTGTACATCCAAGAAATTGTAAGACTTCATGGAGTTCTCTTGTCCATCATCTCAGACAAAAGATACCAGTTCACTGCTCAATTTTGAAAGTCATTTCTGCAAGGCCTAAGTTCAAAGGTGAACCTTAACACTACTACTCAAACTCAGACTGATGGCTAGGCAGAATATACTATTCTGACTTTGGAGCACAAGCTAAGATCCTATATTATCGACTTCAAAGTTAATTGAGATGACTACCTCTCATTAAGTTTGCTTATAATAATAGTTTTCATTCAAGTATTCAAATGACTCCTTATGAGACCCTTTATGGAAAGAGTTGCAAATCACCAATTGGTTGGTTCGAGTCAGGTAAAACTAAGTTGATTGGACCGGACCTAGTGCATAAAGCTATGAAGAAGGTGAAAATTATCCAAGAAAGGTTAAGGACTGTACAGAGTCACCAAATGTCCTACACTAAAGTTAGGAGAAGAAATTTGGAGTTTGAGGTGATAGTTGGTTGTATTTCCAAGTTTCGTCCATTAAGGGCATGATGATATTTGGGAAGAAGAAAAGTTGTGTCATTGATATATTGGTCCTTATCAAATTATAAAAAAAAGGGTAATATAACTTATGTGTTAGAGCTTTCACTGGAGTTAGCAGTAATTCATCCTATTTTCCATATTTCGATGGTTAAGAAGTGTTTAGGAAATAATTCATTGGTCATTCTTATTGAGAGTGTTGGGTTAAAATATATTTGTCTTGTGAGGAGATTCTCATTAAGATCCTTGATCATCAGGTTTGCAAGTATAGAATCAAAGAGGTTGCATCAGTAAAAAAATTATGGAGAAATCAGTTTGTTGACAAAACTACATTGGAAGATGAAGAGGATATGAACACTAGATACCCTCATCTATCTGTGCTTTCTAATGATGAGATTGAAGGTAATATTCCTTATTCTTATCCTTGAGTAGATCTATATTGTTGAGTTTGATATTGATTGTTTGAGTGTGTAACTATTTGATTACTTAAGTTTAATTTGCATTTGTCACTTGAGTTTACCCTTAGCTTGGTTTTCATTCGAGGACGAATGATCCGAAGGGAGTGATATTGTAGAATGCTCTAAAATATCCTAAATCAGATAACCTAAAAAGTTCAAACATCAGATGCAGTTCTACACCAGTTAAATTTGTGCGAGTAGCATCTATGACTCATAGATGCATCTTCAAAACATAGTGGTCCACCTTCTGCAACCCCTTAATTGAGCCTGATTTCATGAGATCAGTTTATGAGTCATTAATGTTTATATGACTTGTATAAGATTCCGTAATTACCAAGATGTTAACAATTTTTCTCTAAGTGTTAGACCATTCCATGGACAGGGTCATGGACCCATAATCTTGTTTACGACCAAAAAATCTTAGGTTGGTAGATGAACTTCTGAAACCTCTAAATATTATTTAATTTCTATGATGACTTTGTATGATCTGTAAAATAGTGTACAACTTGTAGAACCTTGGTCGGAGACATAAGCCAAAATTGTACCCAGGTTTTATGGAAGGCAGTCTACGAGTCATAGACTGAATCATGACTGGGAGATGGAATTTCGTGGTTTGCTTCAACAGTTTTATAGAAGGATGTGTTCATTTTCCCATCGTTTCTCAAGCTAAGCGCCATTGTTTTGGGATTACTTTGAGCTCCTTAACAGTGCTCCACAATCTCTTTTTTTCTAATTACACTTTGAATCTTTTGAGAGCAAGAGGAGAGGAGAGAAACATATGGTTTTAAGTGTTCAATGATTGTTCTTCGAGTTCAATTGCAATCTCTGAATATCTAAGGTTAACATAATGTTGAATTGAATCCATCCTCATGCCCATTGACTATATTATTTTGAGTTGCATTTGAATTTGAATTTTTGGATTCCTTGAAGGGTATTTTTGGATTATCCATTATTTTATTTAATTTCTATATCTTTTTAAATAAGTATTGATGATGTCACGAATTGAGAATTTGATTTGAATGTATGTTCATGTCTTTATATATATGAATCCTAATTGAGGCTTTTATATTTGACTTTTATGCATGAATTGTATTTGAAAGTATGAATGATGATTGTTTTGAATGAGATTGAGTTGACCATGTGTTGACTCAAAAGAGTCTTCAAAGTTTTACCTGCTTTAAACATGATTATTTTGAATCCAAATGATTGTTGTGAGCTAAATTGTTTAGTTAAAATCTTTAAAGTTGATTAAGCATCTTCAATATGAAGAAATTGATAAAGGTGTAAAAAAATCATTGTGCTTTCTTTATTTTGTTTCTAGCATTCATTGTGCTGGAGATTTGAACGCTTGTATTTCATAAGAGTGAACTCTATTTTCAGCTAATAGAAAAACATTTTCTGCTTATCCATGGGTTTGTAGTAGCTATGATGTTACAATTAGACATTTGCTCCAATCGATGAAACTTAGTGCAAAGACCACCTATCTTTATGGCTTTTCATGGGCCTTTATGATAAGTTTTATTTTATTTTAGTCTATATTCACTTATTTTTATTAATTTTTGGTGCATCTAATATTTTGATCTCTTTGTATGACTATTTTATTTAGTGTTGGGCATTGAGGTTATTCTTTTCCTCCGAAAAACGTTTAAGGTATTTTCAGAACAAATGTTTTCCCCAAGAATTTTTTGATGGCTTTTGGCAAATAATAACAAATCGATTGAGATTAATGAGTTGTTTGATCCCTCTGAAGATTCGGTAAGTATTATTCTTTAACTTAATAGTTAAACATTGAACTGTACCTATTGCTTGTGCCTTTCTATTTTTTCTATAGCACTTTTAGCAGTTACTTTCCTTGCTTCAACAATTGCTGAAATAATTATAGCAGTTGCTAATCTAATTATAATAGTTGCTAAAATTATCTTAGTAGTTGTTGAACTAATTACATCAGTTGCTGAAATTGATTCATCAGTTGTTGAACTAATTACAATTGCTGAAATAACTAAGACAATTGTTATATCTCTAATTATTTACCCTATAAATTTATTTTTCTATGTTGATTATGCATCCATGAATAATTCCTACACCTAGTGAAATAGAAATAGATTTTTTTATACCTACTTCTAGTGAAATGGAAATAGATTTTTTATTTTACTAAGTCTATGCTTAAGGAATTAACTAAGGATGGTAAAATTGAAATGCTTGATATGGATTTGAATGGTATAGTGGCTATAAAAAGTGATATCCTAGTTGTTGAGCATAATATTGATGTAGAAGGTGGAAGTGTATCTTCTTGGAATGTTGAGAGAGCTGTTAGTGGTATTGGTGGTGGTGGGGGATGGAAATTTACTCTGAATGTTAATAGACATACTGATGGTTTTGATTTCAAAAGGGGAGGAGGATTGGGTGATGTTAATAGTGATTTTAGAGTAGGAAGACCTTCGGCCGATGAAAATGTTTCCCGTGCAAAAGAAATCCTATCCACCAATAAGGAGCCTAGGTGTAAGTTATGTCATGAGAAGATAGATTTATTGATTGCTAAGGTAGATCTTTTAGAAAGAACTATCATTATTATGATGTCTATGAGAGGTATTAGGCCATCAACAAAGATCTCTAACATATATATACCTAATTATATTAAAACCGAAAGAGACAAATTTCAAAGGCATTGTCAAGAATTCAGAAAAAGGAAAAGAGAAAGATAAATGAGACTATTATTAAAACAAATTGGCGTCTAAAGATAATGCATGTGAAGTTAAAATTATATTTTACAATCTTTACTAGTTAAGTTAATTCTATTTTGATTTTTCACTGGTTGAATTATTATTCTATTAAATATTGCAGATGAAGTAAGTTGATTGAATTCAAAGAGGAGTTGAAAGCATAAAATTAAATTATAGTGGTGTCTAATCTCTATTTTTTTTAAAAATCAGACTTTGATATTGGTGTAAGTTTTGTAAGTCAGGATAAAGTAATGTCAGTTAAGGTAGATACATGTCATGCCCCGGGAGGGTACCTTGGACGTGACCGACACTCAAAGATTGTTGCTAGCCCCCAAGCAAATCCCTTGGCCTCATCACATTCATTCAATCAATAATTATCATAGTAGCAGAATACTAAAATGAATAAAGGTGGACAATCTCAAATAATGACAATCATAACAAATCAACAAGACTAGTATAAAAGAAACTAGTCAGATAATATCAAAGTCATCAATCCCAAATCTAGTCTATGAATCCTTTAACTAAGCTGTCTGGATGGAACCATGACAGGCCATGACTACCCAAATCAAAGGAAATAAAGTACTAACTCAAGCTAGATGAAATCTAAAGGAGAATCCTCTGAAAGTAGGGGAGGACTCACCAATCAACTGGATGCAATTAGATCCTCAATGATGCATTTGCTGATGATCTCTAACACTTGTCTCTGCATCATGAAAAGTGCAAGCCCAAATGGACATCAGTACATCGAATGTACAAGTATGTAAAATACCTAAGTGAAACACATATAGATAGAATAATAATAATAAGAGATGCTCAATCAAAATGTTAAATGTCTATCTAAATCAAGAATAAAAAGTAGACAATGGCCCATTAATACCAATCCAAATCAATCTAATCCACTAAAGTCAGAGTACTATCAGTTTGGAACCTATCTAGGAGTTTCTCTTATCTGACAACAATCACTTATGAGCCAGTGATATATAACAATCTGCCAATGTTGCCACATCCGTTCAGTACTTGCCAAGGTAAAGAACGAATTGATCCATAATGGATTCTTCTCAACCAAGTCCTCTAGTATTTTAGGGACCTATCATGAGGAACATCTGACTTAACAATTTTAATTCTTTCCTACGTTTGGCGACGCAGTTAATGAGTTCGAGGTGGGCTTACTCTTACTCATTTCATTGCTCGATACTCCTCCCAAGACTTAATGCTCATAAGGTAATCATTCTCAATCAAGTAGTCTCATCTGGACATTTGTCAACTCAAATCATCACATCAACCATCAACTCTTTGGTTACATTCTTTTATGGTTCAACTCTTGACTCATAGAGACTCTATCATGCATCATTCTAAATCATAGCGTTCAGGAAGCAAAAGTGGAGTTAAAGTATTTAGGGATTTCATAGGCTCTCTAGGCTCAAACCATACTCATGCATGCTCAATTAGATGAAATTAGTACAAATAATAAGAATTCTTACTAAGGTTCATGTAGTAAAGAAAAATCATCTATTTCAATTATTTAATTGATAAAAATAGTAATTCATGCAAGATTATGTAGAAGTACATTAGAATTTAAAGAAAACCTTGAAAAAACATGCATTGGAGATTCAACTCACTCACAACTCCATCAATTCAGGGTATTGGATACATGAAAGAACATAGTCCATGTTTTGGGTACCCTCTTACACCTGGAAATAGAAGAACAATCACTTTTTAAAGAATCTCTACTCAAGTGCTTGGAACCCTAACTTTTTCACTTTCGCTATGCTATCTAAAATTTCTACGTGATTTGAGAAGTAATACCTTTAGGATACTAATAAGGGGTCTAAAATAAGTCCAAAACGTCATGAATTTTATTTAAAAAGAATGGAAAAAGACAAAATTACTCCTTAAGAAAAACTACCATAGTGGACCACGAAACCCTTTTTACAACCCGTGAAATAGTTACGGGTTATGGTCCTCTCTCGTGGAAAGCAGATCAAAAACTTCAACTTCTGATTCTTATTCTATGCCCTATTAGATGACTCGTGGAACATGCTATGAGTCGTGTTCCCTCTTGTAGAGCCTGGACCAAAATTTTGGATTTCTGGATCTTATTCCATGATTTGACAGACAACTGATGAAACATGTTACGGGTCATGTCCTATCTCATAGACTCCCTTCTGTACTTAGCCAAAAATTTTCAACTTTGGAACACCTTTCACGACCTTGTTTATGGGCTGTATTCTAGAGTGTGACTCATAAATCTTCTCGTAGAATCAAATCTGAGGACCTATTTCACTTTCAAAATTTCTGGGGTGTTACAATACAATAGCATATGGGTATGTTTTGCAAACATAAGTTAATTTTGTTTTTAAGTTATGGAGTTTTTTTCTGTTGTTTTGTGCTAAATATTAGTGTAAGTTTTGTGCTTTTTATAGCAACTGCTGTGATTTGTATAACAAGTAAGCTAGTTGTTGTACTTTTCATAACAACTGCTGAGATTTTATTAAGCAAATAAGCTAGTTAATTGACTAATTGATCATTAATTATATTTAGTGAGTGATAGAACGATATTCGTCTAATTTAAAAATAAAATTTAGTAATCTTATATAGTGAGATAGTAATTTAAGATATAAGACAATCAATTATATAGAAATTCATATGTAATTAACTTATAATGAATAAATTGATCTTTAATTGGTTGTAGCGCTCATATTCAATGACAAATATTGTGGTGTGAGTGTAAGTCATACACAAAAGCTACATTTGATACCAATATTATACAATGTGATATTAATTTGAGATATTAGATGATTAATCAAGCAATTTCACATGTAATCGAAGTAAAATGAATATATTGATCATTAATTGATTATATTAATCATATTTACTAATAAACATGTCACGATCCAAAATTGGATTGCGATCGAAGAAAATAAACCAATGTAAAAGAGCACTATTATATGTAATAACAAAGAATCTTATCACTTACATTGAAGATGTTAGTGCACAATATATGTACTGTTAAGAAAGAGCCAATAAAAAGAGTGGTATCAACATGTTTGTTAGTTGTCTTAAGAATTTATATTGAGAATATGTTTTAGTCATTATATATGAGTAGATCTGCTTATGTCTCTAAAGATCTGCTACCGCTATTGACGTGGCTTTAATTTATGCCACCAACAAATAGTCTCTAAAGGTCTTGCCGTCTCTCTTTCTTTTCTCCTCAATAGTAATTTTGCTAATTTTTCATTTTCTCCTGTTTTTGATGAGTGTGTTGATTTGACTCATTAACAGAGTCTAGAAACGTGAATCTTTCCAACTTTAGAGCGAGCTCAGTTGAAGCTAAAAAAAAATCTATTATCCATCTAAAGAATGAGATGTATTTTATATTCTATTTGATGAAGTTTCAATTATATATTCTATGGTTGACGTGATCATCATACATTTTGTGGAAAATCAGAGAGCAAATGAGAGGAAAGAGAATTGTGTATTAATTCAACTAACTGTAAGCTATACATTAGCCTGTATATATACAACTATATTACCTTCTAACTAACTCTCTAAGAACTTCTTAACAAACTAACCACCTTGTAACTGATTTTAATTCAGCTACTAAATAACTCATTAATCCACTATCTACAGTACTCCCCCTTAAGCTGGAGGATTGAAAACATTCAGAACACCCAGCTTGGACAACAAAAAATCATGCTGTATTCTTCCCAAGGCTTTCGTAATCAAATCCACCTGCTGATCTTTTGCATGAATGTATCTGGTGTGCAGCAACCCCTGTTGAATTTTTTCACGAATGAAATGGCAGTCAATCTCTATATACTTAGTTCACTCATGAAATACCAGATTTACTGCAATATGCAAGGCAGCTTTCCTGTCATAGTACACAGTAGTAGGAATATGCAGTACCAATCCTAGCTCCTTGAGTAGATTGGAGACCCAAACAACCTCAGCTATCAATAAGGTAAGGCTCAGTAGAACTTCTAGAAATAGTAGTCTGCTTCTTTGACTTCCAAGCAATCAGTGATCCTCCAAACTTAAACAAATAGCCAGTAATAGATCTTCTGGTGCTGGGGCAAGTAGCCCAATCAGCATCACAATATCCAACAAGTTGACTATCACCTTTGGAGCTCATAACTAGCCCCAAGTCTAGTGTGCCTTTGATATATCTTACTACCTTCAAAGCATCATGCCACTGCAAGACAGTTGGTTTCTGCATAAATTGGCTCAGATTTTGAACAGAGAAAGCAATGTCTGGTCTGGTATTGGTGAGATAAAGAATCTTGTCAATGAGCTTTTGATACCTCCTAACATCTGGAAATAATTCATCCTTCTTTTCCTTAAAACTGCCAGCATCAGTGAGTTTTATGTTTGCATCCATAGGTGTTGTGTGTGGTTTACCACCTGCCAGTCCCATATCAGAAACTAGTTCAAGAGCATACTTCCTTTGGGTCATCACAATACCATCAGTTGATCTGTAAAATTCACTACCAAGGAAGTATTTAAGTTCTCCCAAGTCTGTGATTTTGAAATAATGATGTAGGACCTGCTTAGTCTCTTGTATCAATGCATGATCATTCCTTCCAAGAATGTATTAAAAACATCCATTTGATAGATCATCCAGTTCCTTGCTGCTGCAAGAGCAATAATATTTTTGATTGTCAATATTTTGACTACTGGAGAAAAGGTTTCCTAATAATCTTTCACGACCCAACCCAGGGACCGTAGTTAGTGCCGATTGGGCACCCAGACAAACACTAAACCGGATTTCCAACTCTAATAGCTAAGGAATCTATTAAAATTTCGGTAGAGTTTCCTCTGTTTTACTGACTAGCCAAACCTGCAAACAGCAACCGCAGCATACAGCAAATATCTATACACATATATACGCGGGCCGACAAGGTCACCGCTGCGGTAGAACCGCCCAACAAAT
>JAOTQR010088644.1:0-34101 GCA_025774065.1 Solanum ossicruentum
TTCTTCCATTATCCTCTTTCTTAACCCATTAATATCAGGCATACATAATCTATTTTGGCAGTAAAGTACTCCATTTTTTGTAACGTCAAAGTCCTTTATCGTACCCAGACTCACCTTTTTCTTAAGCTGTCGTAGAACAGGATCCTCAAACTGTTTTTCTTTCACCTCCATTACTAATGAAGAAACAGCTTCATTATGTACAATAACCCTTTTCCTTTGGAGTTTCAAGAAGGCGAATTCCCAAATTTGGTAGTTGTGGTAGATCCTTAGCCACTGCTTGACTTACCATGGCCTGATTACTAGTATTCACGATTGCCTAACGACTTAAAGCATTGGCTACCACATTTGCTTTCCCCGGATGGTATAGTATATTAACATCGTAATCCTTTATTAGCTCCAGGCATCTCCTTGTCTTAAGTTTAGTTCTTTCTGCTTATAGATGTATTGTAGGCTCTTATGATCAATATATTTGTCAATGTGAACCCTATACAAATAGTGGCGCCATATTTTCAAAGCAAATACAACCACTGCTAGCTCAAGAACATGAGTTGGGAAATGTTTCTCATGTGGTCATAGTTGTCTAGATGCATAAGCAATTACCCTACCATGTTGTGTCAGTACACACCCTAAGCGAACTCCTGAAGCATCACAATACACTGTATACCCCACAGATCCTTTTGGAAGTACTAGCACAGGTGCAAAAGTTAGCTTATTTTTCAGTTCCTGGAAGCTCCTTTCACATGCATCATTCCATTGGAACCTGGTTGCCTTATGTGTCAATTTTGTTAGGGGTGCAGAAAGAGAAGAAAAACCTTTAACAAACCTCCTGTAATAACCTGCCATACCTAGAAAGCTTCAAACTTTTGTGGGTGTCATTGATCTTGGCCAATCTCTCACAGCCTCTATCTTTTGTGAATCAACCCTTATTCCTTCCTCAGATACAATATTACCCAAGAATGCCACTGATTTTAGCCAAAATTCATATTTAGAAAACATGGCATACAACTGTCGATCACGAAGAACCTGTAACACTTGTCGTAAGTGCTTTGCGTGGTCCTCTTCTGATCTTGAGTATACCAAAATGTCATCTATAAATACTATCACGAACACATCTAAGAATGGATTAAATACCCTGTTCATCAGATCCATAAAAACTGTTGGTGCATTCGTTAGAAAAAATGAAAAAATAAGAAATTCAAAGTGACCATAGCGTGTTCTAAAAATAGTCTTGGGTATATCTTCCTCCTTCACCCTCACTTGGTGATACCCCGATCTCAAATCAATTTTTGAAAAGTATTTGGCACCTTGTAAATGATCAAATAAGTCATCAATCCTGGGAAGCGGGTATTTATGCTTAATTTTCACCTTATTCAATTGTCGATAGTCGATATACATTCTCAAGGTACCATGCTTTTTGTGTACAAATAATACTAGTGCACTCCAAGGGGACACATTAGGTCTTATAAAACCCTTCTCCAATAAGTCTCTTAACTGCTCTTTTAATTCACGCAATTCTGCTGGGCCCATTCTATACGAAGGGGTAGAAATAGGTTGCGTGCCTGGAAGTAATTCAATACTAAAATCTACTTCTCGTTCTGGAGGTAAGCCTGGGAGTTCTTCAGGGAACATATCAACAAATTCATTCACTACAGGAACTGATTGAAAAGTTGGTGATTCTGCCTCCATATCCCTTACTCTAACTAAATGACATAAATGCCCCTTAGATAACATCTTTTTGGCCTTAAAATAAGTGATAAACTTCCCCTTTTGTGCCCCAACATTGCCTTCCCATTCAAGAACTGCCTCATTTGGAAAATGGAAGTACACTCTCTTAGTTCGGCAATCCACGGTGGCATAGAAAGAAGCTAACCAATCCATACCCATTATAACATCAAATTCCATCATGCCTAGCTCAATAAGGTCAGCCAATGTGTCACGGTCACAAACAGTTACTACACAGTCATAATAAACCCTTCTAGCCATAATAGATTCATCAATTGGTGTAGACACTTCGAATGGTGTGTTCAATAATTTGGGTGTTCTCTTAAGCTTCCCAGCAACTAGTGGGGTAATGTATGATAGTGTAGAACCAGGGTTAATTGATGCATATACATTATGTGAAAAGATAGACAATGTACCTGTGACCACATCGGGTGAAGCTTCTAATTTTTGCCGACTCCCCAGAGCATAAATGCGATTCTGGACTCCGCTAGAGCTAGCTACTCCTCTAACACCTCTATCACGACCCATAGGTGCTTGTTGTCCCCTACTTAATGAAGGAACTGACGATGATACATGCATAGTCTCAATAGACAAAACCAATTCATAGTATAAGCTTGAAATAAATAGACATGCATAATAAATTCAACATTTCATAAAACCCAACATGATTTATAATCAAAATCCATAATAAGATATACCTATATATGATACAACTTGAAAACGTGTATTTTTCATAGAAAGGGAGATTGGGCTCCATGGGTAAAAGGACCCAATGGATTAAACCCACATACCTCAAACTTGGGTTTTCTTTAGATGAGCTTAAAGAGAACTTAGAGCTTGAACAGAATCCATGAGATGAAAATTTAGGATTGAAATCATTGAAATTTGAATGAGATATTTGGTTAAGTCTTGGAGAGGGTTTTGAAAGGATCTTGAGTGATATAGAGTTGAAAAAATGGCTAAGTATAGGTCTTTTTCACGCATAAGTGGGCAAGGGGCTTAATCCTAATGTCCTAGGACAAGATAGAAAAACCAAGGAAAATAATATACTGGTCCGTGCCCTTGGCGCGATGCGGACCAGATGCGAACTATCTTCCAACACTAATCTGCACCCCTGCCTTGTCGTGGCCAGGGCGAGGATGACCACTGCAAATAAAAAATTAGCAAAAATTATTTTTGGCTACGGGTCCTTTAAAATCCGGGTTATACCCATTTCCTACTTAATTTTTTCCGCTAATCGAGAATATGTAGTTGGATTTTTGATATCACGCACGGATTTTGAGATGTATGGATATTACGATAATGGGCATCTTCGAAACATATTGTTGGGCATTTCAGTATCTCCCCCTTGGGAACATTCATCCTCGAATGTCAAAGAAACATGCATAAGAGAAACAATCATGAAGATTTTAGCCCGACATGAATGCAACAAATGCATTTAAACATCATTTTCAAAATGTCTCAATGCGAGTATCAAAAATTACCATAAACTTGTCAACATAAACATGAATACATGCAAAATGACATAAGGGCTAAAACTTAAGACTTGAAATCATATAGGGGACTTAAGTTAGTACCTTCGGCTTGAGTAGAGTGGAAGATATATGGATATCACTTTCTCATGTCTGCCTCGGCTTCCCATGTGGCACATTCAACTTGTCGGTTCCTCCAAAGGATCTTGACGGAAGCTACATCTTTGTTTCTTAACCTCTTCACTTGTCTACCAAAATCTCCACCGGGACCTCTTCATAGGTCAAATTATCTTCTACAACACCCACAACATCCAAGGGCACTATGCCACTTGGGCCACCCATACACCTTCTCAACATGGACACATAGAAGACTAGATGAACCATGTCCATATCCATAGGTAACTCCAACTTGTATGCAACCTTGCCCACTCTCCTCAAAACTTTATAAGGACAAATAAACATTGGGCTCAAGTTCCCCTTTTTGCTAAATCGAGCCACACCCTTCATAGGTGACATTTTCAAGTAAATCCAATCACCAACCCTAAAATCAGGATGTCTTCTCCTCACATTGGAGTAGGACTTTTGTCTACTTTGGGCATTTTATATCTCTCTCTACTCAACCTCACCTTTTCCAAGGTTTCCATGACCAAATTCGGACCTAGCCAAGCCATTTCCCCCACTTCAAACCACCCACTCGAGAACCTACAACACCTACCATACAGAGCTTCAAATGGAGCCATACCAATGCTTGAGTGGTAGCTATTGTTGTAAGCAAACTCAATGAGTGGAAGATGTTCATCCCAACTACCCTTAAACTCCAAAACACAAGCTCTAAGCATATCCTCAAGAGTTTGGATAGTCCTCTCAGCTTGACCCTCCCTTTGAAGGGGAAAGGCCATGCTAAGCTTAACCTTTGTACCAAGACCTCTTTGGAAGGACCTCCAAAAGTGTGAAGTGAATTGAGCATCACGATCCAAAATGATAGACAAGGGCATCGATGCAACCTACCCAACTTATAAATGTACAACTTGGCATAACCTTCGACACCATAAGTAGTTTTGACCTGTAGGAAGTGAGCTGACTTTGTCATTCTATCCAAAGTAACCCAAATAGAGTCAAAATTTTCCCTAGTATTAGGCAACGCAACCAGAAAATCTATGTTGATCTCTTTCCACTTTCAAGTAGGAATTTCTATATCTTGGGTAAGGCCTACGACCTTTGATGTTCGGCTTTCACTTGTTGGCAATTGTGACATCTGGATATGAACCTTTTATTATTATATATAAAGAGTGTGTGAGGAAGTTATGTTGTAGTGGAAATGTAGTCTGAGAGTTGATAAAAATAAGGGGAGTTCAGAGATTTGTGTTAAATTAAAGAAAAAAATTCTTTTTGTTTTAGAATGTGCGTGTGTGTGCGCGTGCAAATATAATGTGTGTGTGTCGTGTAGCATGAAAAAAAGTGCAAAAAAAGTCTTTAGTGTAGTTTAGGCTTTCTAGGATTTAAGATTGTGTGTAGGATAATTAATGCTAGTTTTTAGGATTTTAGGTAGTTTTCTTTTTAATTTTATATTTATTGTTGCTATGTACATAAATATATGCATATATCTTAAAAAGGAGTATACATAAGGATTGAAATATTTTAACTAACATAACATAAGAAAACTTAAATAGTTAATCTAAAATTATAAATGGAAAATTATACTTTATTTATTAAAACCTCAAATTAAAAAATGATATATTTTTATAAGGAAAAAAATTAATAATTAAATAAATAAATAAAACTCATCTACAAATATGACTCTATTTCTGTAATTTCCAAATATTTCAAACAAACCTACTATAAATAAGGTTAAAATAAAACTATCAATTTGGAAAATATATAAACAAATATTTAAGTACTAAAAGGTAGATAAATTAGGTTTGATCAAAAATTACGTGTCTATAGGGATGATCACCTTCTGTTGATTGAGCTTGCCTATAACAATAGCTATAACTCTAGCATTGGTATGACTCCTTTTTAGGCCCTTTATGGTAGACATTGTAGATCACCTTTGGGTGGTTTGAAATTGGTGAGGTGGCTTTGTTGGGACCAGATCTAGTTATAGAGGTTCTTGAGAAGGTTAGGATGATTAGTGAGAGGTTGAAGACGGCTCAAAGTCACCAAAAGTCCTATGCCGATGTGAGGAGAAGGGATCTTGAATTCAAAATGGGTGATTGGGTTTATTTGAAGGTGTCACCCATGAAGGGTGTGGTTCGCTTTGGTAAGAAGGCCAAGTTGAGGCCAAGATATATGGGTCCTTATAGGGTAACCAGGAGAATAGCAATATAGCTTACGAGTTGGATTTTCCTAGAAAAATGAAATTGGTTTATCCAGTCTTTTATGTGTCTATGTTGAGAAAGCGTGTGGGTGACCCCAATGCTATTGTGCCTCTTATGTTATGGGGGTAGTTGAAGACAACTTGACTTATGAAGAGGTTTTGGTTTAGATTTGTGAAACGCAAGTGAAGATATTAAGGAACAAGGATGTGGCTTCCGTTAAGGTCATTTGGAGGAATCAACAAATTGAACGTGCTAATTGGGAGGTTGAAGCAGACATGCAAAAGCGATATCCTTAACTTTTCCACCCCACTAAAGCTTAAGGTATCAATCAAAGCCCCCTATGTAATTTCAAGTCTATGTTCAGCCCATGACATATGCATACATTCATGTTTAAATTGACAAGTTCATGACGATTTTTAGACTTATGATGAGATTTTTGAAATGATGTTTAAGTGCATTGTTGCATCCTTATGTGGACTGAAATTGTCATGTTTGCATCTCTCATATACGTTCATTGACATTTAGGGACGAATGTTATCAAGGGGCATATATTGAAAATACCCCAAAAAGTGCAAGAAAATGTGCCTCGGAAGTGCCTGAAATTGTAATTTCCATATATCTCAAAATCCATGCGTGATATCAAAATTTTGACTTCATATTCTTGTTAAGGGGGGTCAAATTGAGTGGAGAATGGGTCTAACCCCGATTTAATAACAAACAATTAGTAATTTCAAGTTTCTTAAAATGCGGATTCCAGTGAGCTCTGTGCGCCCCTGGCGTGATGCGACCAGGGCGCGCAAATGTGTATTTTTGTCGACTGTTTTGCTAGTCTTGTACAAGACTTTTATGTCTTGAGCCTAACTGTTCCCAAATATGAAAATACCTATACTTAGTCATTTTTTACCCTCATATTATTCTAAACATTCTCTAATACATACTCAAACACTTAGCTAATATTTTACTACTAAACTCAAGTCTCAAAATTCATTTGATTTTAAAGATTCTCATTCAAGCTTCAAGTCTCCATCTCCAATCTTCATCAAGTTAATCTCCAAAGTTAAGGTATGTGGGTTTCTTTCATGGGTTCCTTTCAACCATGATGCCCATGCTTTCTTTTCTTAAAAATTGCATGATTTAAGGTTGATTTACTCATGGGTCTTAGGTATTATGAAATTAATTGCACATCATGTTAGGATTTATGAAATTGTGACTATTTTACTATGTTTTGGGCTATGAATCTAAGATCTATTGTGAGATTTGATGAAGGATTTTGATGTATATTGCTTGAGTGTATTACCAAGTATATATCAATGGTTTTACATTGGATTTTATAGCATGATTTCACTCTTGAATTGCATGGTTTTACTCTAGCACTACATACCGTCAAGTGTTTGATAAAATGTCCAATTATGAATTCTTGAGGATTTGAAGGTTCAGTGCATGTTTTATGAGTTGAATGACTATATGATGATGAAAGGAATGTACATATATGATGATGAGAGGAATGTATGTGTATGATGATGAAAGGAATGTTTGTATATCTTGATGAAAGGAATGTATTTATATGATATTATCTCTATGGTGTTGGGGATGACCAAGCCTCACTCAGGAGGTTGTAGGCCTGGGTAACCTTGTTGAGGGGTTTTTACCTCGATCGCCTTGCTCGGGAGGTGGCAGGCCTATGTAACCTTGTTGGGGGTTCGTACCCATCAACCTTATTGGGGGGTTTGTACTGTATCAAACATGCTGGAGTGTTTGTACTCCGTCAACCTCATGAAGGGGTTTTTACCTCATGCGCCTCTGCAAAGAGATGGTAGGCCTTGGATTGAACTAAGAATGGTCACTCCTCACACATGTGTTAAGTTCTATATAAGCATGATTTTTACTTCAAGTATCATTCATACAAGCCATCTTGCTATTATGCTATCTATTGAGTTTATGCATTTTAAGTAGGAACCATGAGTCATTCTACCTTACAGTATGACCTTTTATGTAGCTTGTACCTACCTTACGATATAATCTTTTAAGTAGGAACTATGAGCTACTGTACCTTACGATATAATCTTTTAAGTAGGAACTATGAGCTACTGTACCTTATGATATGTCCCTTTTCGATAGATTATCCCAACCTTTCGATATAATCTTTTAGGTAGGGGTACCTATTAGCTCATCAAAATATGACATTCAAGTATCAACAAAGAACTCCTCATTTTTCCCAACAAACATGAGAGCACAACAATTCACTTGAAATGCCTTAGGTGCTTTACATGATTTAAACACACACATATACATTCCTTATCACCATAAGCCATTTGACTCATAAGGCATGTAATAGATCATCAATAACTCAAGAATCCTTAACAACATATTTTATCAAACACTTGGTGGGTGTGCAATGCTAGTGTAAAACCATGCAATTCAAGAGTGAGATCATGCAAGAAAACTTGAAGTAAATCAACCCACCAGTACATGGTAATACCCTCAAACAATATACAGCAAAACCCTTCCTCAAATCTCAAAATAGATTGTAGATTCATAACCCAAAACATGATTAAGCAATCACACTTTTGTGAAACCCCAACATAGTTCATGGTCAAATTCATAATAAGTAAGACCCATAAGTAAATCAACTTAGATACATGACTTTTATGTAAAAAGAAAGGTTGGGCACCATGTTTGAAAGGACCCAAGTGTTTCAACACACATACCTTGACTTTGGAGAATCCTTAATGAAGATTGGAAATGGAGACTTGAAGCTTGAGTGAAATCCTTAAGATCCGCATGAGTTTTGGGACTTGAAATTTTGGGGTGAAATATTTGTCTAAGTGTTTGAGAGAGTATTGGAGAATGTCTTGTATCATATGAAGGTGAAACATGGCTAAGTGTAGGTACATTTACGCATAGGGAGGCTTAGGCCGAAGACCAAAGTCCTTGGACCGGAACAAGAAAACTAGCCAAGAAAATAGCCCCTCCGCGCCCCTGGCACATCGCGCCTAGGCCGCGCCTGCACACTGAATTCAAACACTTTGGATTTTTGAATTTTGATACAATTTGTCACGACCCTAGCCTAGAGCCTAGATATGACCAGCGAATGGGGAACATGAAGGAATGCCAAACAAGCCTCATAGCATATTATTGCACATCCTTGGTCGCGAAGGACATGAAAATGACAAATAGAGATAAGCATAAACAAGGGGAATTGGGACTAAGGGAGCGATAGAGAAAGAGAGAGTAATAATTAAATATCCCAGATGAGTCAAGCTCAAGCATAATATACAACTTGTCCAACAACACATCTAAACATATATACTTACCGGGGGCCAAGACAAGCAACCGGGCTCACCCTCATAGTCAAAGTAGCAACAAAGAAGGGAGTACCAATACATAGCATAAGAAATATAGACCAACATCCCCAGAATGGAGGGCTCATCAACTAGCTTGAGAGACAATCGAACTAGCAACGTAGAGGTGGAGGATTGCAAAATGGAGCTCCAGTTCCTATATGGTAACATCATGTGGGTATATAGTATGCGTTAATATATTTTAATGTACTAAGTAAGGAGGATGCAATGCAACAAGGGATAGACAACATAGTCAAAACGCATAATAATAATCAATAGATAGCATAGAAGCAATATGACATGTATGAAGGATGCTTGAAGTAAAACATGCTTATATAGACTATTTACATAGATAAAAAGAGACCATCATAGACAAAGAAACTACTCGGAAACCAAGGATTAGCACCTCGTTGGTAGTGATCGAGGTACAAACTATTCAACAAGGTTAATGGACTTAACATCCTCCATCAAAGTGGTCACGGTACCAACCCCTCAACAAGGTTAATGGGCTTAACACCCTCCATCAAAGTGGTGAAGGTACCAAGCCCTTAATAAGGTTAATGGACTTAACACCCTCTATCAAAGTCAAGATACCAACCCCTCAACAAGGTCAATGGAGCCAAGGTACCAACCCCTGAACAATATTAATGGACTTAAAACCCTCTAGCATATTGGTCAAGGTACAAACCCCTCAACAAGGTTAATGGACATAACAACCTCCATAAAAGTGGTCAAGGTACCAACCCCTCAACAAGGTTATGGTCAACATGTAGCACTAATTAATACCTATACAGCATGCTTTCATCATCATAAAGTCATATATCTCATATGCCAAGTTCTAGGCCTTCAACAACTCAAGAATCATAAATCGGACATCTTTTTAAACACTTGGCGGGTTTATAGTGTTAGTGTAAAACCATGCAATTCAAGAGTAAAAACATGCAAGTAAATCCAATGTAAAACCACTAATCACTACTTGGTAACACCCTCAAATAATATACATAAAAACCCTTCATCAAGTCTTACAATAGAGCTTAGATTCATAGCCAAAAACCTAGTAAAACAGTCACAATTTCATAAACCCTAACATAGTGTGCAGGGAATTTCATAATACCTAAGATCCATGAGTAAATCAACTTTAAATCATGCAACTTAGAGTAAAAGGAAGCTTGGATAGCATTGGAGAAAGGAATCCAAGAAAGGAACCCACATACCTTAGCTTTTGGAGAATTCTTGAAGAAGATTGGAGATAGAGACTTGAAGCTTGAGATGAAATCCTTATATCGGGGTGAGTTTTGAGACTTGAATTTAGGAGATAGAATATTGTCTAAGTGTTTGTGAGAGTACTAGGGAATGTCTTGAATGGTATAAGGGTAAAATAAGGCTATGTATAGGTATTTTCACTCATGGAAAGGCTTGGGACGAAGATCCAAAGTCTTAGACCAAACAAAAAAACTTGACAGTAAAATACACTGGGGCGCGTCGCGCCACAAATGCGGATTAACATTATTTTTTGTCAAACTTTGAAATTTCGAAATTCGCTACTGTTGTTCTAAAATTGGGGTTAACATCCATTTCCCACTTAGTTTGACCCCCTTTACAAGAATATGAAGTCGAATTTTTGAAATCACACACTAATTTTGAGATATATGAAAATTATGATTCCGGTCACTTTCGAGGCATATTTTCGGGCACTTTTTGTGGTCGTTACAATATCTCCCCCTTGGGAACATTCGTCCCCAAATGTCAAAGAAACGTACAAGAGAAGAATAATCATAAAGAGGTTAGCCGCCAACAAGAATGCAAAAATATGCTTTAAAACACAATTTTCAAAATTCTAACATGAGTGTAAAATTACCATGAACCTTTTCAATGTAAATATGAATGCATGAAAAAGATTTAGGGGATGACACATGAGACATGAAATAACAAATAGGAGTTTGACATGTCATCATAAGCTTGAATAAAATGAAAGAGTTATGGATAATGCTTTTCCATGCCCGCTCTGGCTCCCCGAAAGTCACTCGAGACTTGACGTCCTTCCAATGGACCTTGATAAATACTACATCCTCAAAAATCAACCCTTACACATATCTAGCCTACTTCTCCACCGGCCCTCCTCATAAGTCAACACATCCTCTACAACATCCACAACAAGAAGAGTGTTATAACACTTGAATCACCAACACACCTCCTCAAAGTAGAAGCATTAAGAATCAGACAACCCATAATCTTAACACTAGCTTAGAGATGAACTTGATGAAGATTGAAGCTTGAAGAAGAACCTTTAAGGAGAACCTTGGCTTGGGATGAGGATTTGGGACTTGAATTTAGGAATGAAAATATGGCTAAGTGTTTTGAGTGAATATTGGGGAATGTTTAGGATGATATGAGGGTGAAATAAGGCAAGGCTAAGTATAGGTAAAAACATGGTTGGGAACACTTAGGCCTAAGGCCCCAAAGCCTTGGACCGAGATAGAATTCACTGGTAACAACATACATAGGTCTGTGATGCGGACCTATCGTGGATCTCTCTGGAAAAATTGAAATCTTGAAAATTTGAAATTGTGATTCGATTGTTCTAAAATTAGGATTAGACCCTTTTCCCCCTGAACCTCTAATTAGGATTCGGTATCACACACGGATTTTGAGATATATGAAATTTAAAATTTTAGGCATTCCAAGGCATATTTTCTATCACGACCCAAGCCTAGGGCGTAGACGTGACATGGCGAAATGGGAACCCGAAGGGACCCCAAACAAGCCTCTTAACATATCGTCACACATCCTTGGTTGAGAAAGCATAACAAGACATATTCAATTAAAGCAAGGGCAAGGGGACTAAGGGAAACTTGCATAAACATCAAAGTCAAAGGTCAAAAGTCAAGCTCATACATAGTACACACCTTGTCCAACATACACCTCTAAAACATAAAAAGAGCGGGGGCCAAGACAAGGTAATCGGGCTCAACCTCATAGTCAAATATGACATAAGGTAGTGTCTCAATACATAGATAATAGGGAAAAGGCATAACCAAAGTCCTCGAAATTGAGGACTCACCATAAGCTTGATGTAGCACCATCTAACCACGTGGAGGAGGAGGAAGATAATCAACTTGGGCACCGGTCCATACATGGTTGTATCATGTAGGAAAGCTTATGCATTAGTACGTTTGAATGTACTAAGTATGTGGGATGCAATGGGACAAGAGATAGGCATCATAATCCAAAATGCAAAAACGATAGACAATAGGCATATTATAGCAAGATGGCATGAATGATCAATACATATGTAAATCTTGCTTAAGTATATCATGCTCATATAGAATATCATATGTGAACAATAAGATATCCAAGTTATAAACCCCTTGGTGGTTGATGGTTGTCGCACCCCGTCATCCATAGTGATGAAATATAAACCCCTCTCATGGTTGATGGTGGTCGCACCCCAGACATCCATGGTGATGAGGTATAAACCCCTTGCATGTTTGATTATAGTCACACCCCAAACATCCATGATGACAAAGTACAAAACCCTCGCATGGTTCCCGGGCTCTTTTCCCCACCAAATCGGGCATGGTCTATGCAACACTTTATATAGGATTCATCATTGGCTGTAATGCAATATCTCATGTAGAAATAAACATATACATAAGCTCATTTCATCATTATAACATCATTCATATTGTATCTCATGCTTTGGACCTTCAATTCCTCAAGGAACCATAACCGGACATTTTACCAAACACCTTGGGGTGTGTAATGAGGGTAAAAGAGCATACAATTTGGAGATAAAATCATGCAGAAAAATCAGTGGTAAAACCTTTAATCAACAACTTGTAACACCCCCAAGACATTCATATCAAAACCCCTCATCAATTTCAACATTAGATCCAAAATTTGAAGCTCAAAACAAGCTTAAACAACCATACTTTCATGTATTAAAATCACTATGCAGTAAATTTCTCAATATTCAAGACCCACATGTAAAAGAAACTTTAAATCATTTATTATTAAGTAAAAGAGGGTTAAGGCACCATGGGTGGAAGGACCCAATGGTTCAACACCACATACCTTAGCTTTGGAGAAGTTCTTGGTGAAGGTTGACAATGAAAACTTTAATCTTGAAGAGAATCCTTAAATCCAGATGAGGGTTTTGGGAATTGGCTTTTGAGAGTAAACTAAGATTAAGTGTGGGAATGGGTTTTGGAAAATGTTTAGAGTGATATAATAGTAAAATAATTCTAAGTATGAGTGAAAACACGCTTGGGAAATTTGGACCCAACACTTAGAAAAATATTAAGAAGGCTAAAAAAAAGACAATGTCTAGATACACATCTCTGCATCGAGGAGATAATGCGGAAACTCCAATTACACTGCTCCACGTCGCTTAGCTCTCTGGAAATTATACCATGTGAAATTTCATAAATAGATGTGTTCGCTATAAAATCAGGGTTAGACCCTTGTCACCCTAATTTAGACCCCCTAAACAAGAGTATGAAGTTGGATCTTTGAAAAACAAACGGATTTTTAGATAAAAAGAAATCAAAATTTTAGACATTCCGAGGCATGTTTTTGGGTACTTCTTGGGGTCGTTTCATTTTTGAGCACTTTTTGAGTCGTTTCAAGTGAGGAGCAACCAGCTCCTCCAGCTCCTCAAGGTGTAGGGGTAGCCCAAGATGAGTTCCGGGATACTATTACAATGTTGTCTCGTGCTATAACCAAAAAATTCACCAAGGGGTCGAAGCCCCTCATGCTCCCACCTCGACTTTTAGGGTGAGGGATTTCACTAGAATGAACCCGCTGGAGTTTCATAGATCCAAACTGAAAGAGGATCTCCAAGAGTTCATTGATGAGGTGTACAAGTTGGTATCTATCATGGGGGTCAATTTGGAGTAAAACACAATGGAAGTCGACAGGAGAGATGAAGATGCTATTCCTTAGGAAGAGTTCAAAGCGATATTCTTCACTCGGTTCTTTCCTATCAAGCTAAGGGAGACTAAAATTATGGAGTTTATGAACCTTAAGCAAGGTTCCATAAGTGTGAGGGAGCATGCCCTCAATTTTAACCAACTCTCCAAGTATGTGCCACAATTGGTTGTCAAGCCAAGATCAAGGATGAACAAATTTGTGTCGTGTGTGTCCGACTTTGTTAATGAGAAGTGTCATCCCCCTATACTAATAGGCAATATGGATTTGTCCCGCCTCACGACATATGTCGAACAACTAGAGGGGGAAAAGATTAGGAAAAAAAAAGAAGTGGTGAGTCCAAGAAGGCTCATTTTGAAGGTGGTTTCCAAAGTCCCAAGGGTGGCCGGTTTCCTCAAGGCTACATGTTCCAAGGACGAGGGTATTCTGATGCTCCCAAAAGAAGGTTTACTAATGACAATCCAAGATTCCAAGGTGGTAGTGGTGTGGTGCCTAACCATATGCGCCAAAGGTGTGGTAGGAACCATAGTGGCCCATGTTTGAAGAACTCTAATGCTTGCTATGGTTGTGGTGAAGTGGGTCATAAGGTGATTGATTATCCTCGTGCTCAAAGCAAAGGTAGAGATGGTCGTCCATAAGGCCAAGGTGCAAATGCGGGTCCAAAGGGAAGAGGAGGCCAACAACAGGGTGCTCCAAGGCGAAATAGATTTTATTCTCTTCAAGGGAAACAAGGGGTGAATGAGATGTCAAATGTCGTCACCGGTATTTTAAAGTTTTTTGATTTTGATATGTATGCATTTATAGACTGGGGTGCCCCTCTTTCTTTTATTACTCCTTTTGTTGACTAAAAGCTTCATGCTAGTCCTTAATTTTTGTGTGAGCCTTATGAAGTGTCTACCCCTGTTGTGAGTCCATTGTTGCTAAAAGAATCTATAGAAATTGTCCTGTATTCATTTTGCATAAAATCTTGCCTTGTGATTTTGTTGAGTTAGATATGGTGAATTTTGACGTCATTCTTGGGATAGATTGGTTGCATGCGTATTATGATTCTATTGATTGTAGAACCCACAGGGTTAAATTCAAATTCCCTAATGAACCCATCCTTGAGTAGGTAAGTTGTGATATCGTGGTCAAGGGTAGATTCATTTCTTGCCTTAAAGCCCAAAAGTTGATTTCTAAGGGTTGTCTCTATCATCTTGTGAGGGTTAGGGATGTTGAGTCCAAAGCCCTTCTATTGAGTCGGTTCTGGTGGTTAATGAGTTTCTTGATGTCTTTTCCGATAAGCTATGCTGGTGTTACTCACGAAAGGAAAATAGACTTTGGTATAGACCTCTTTCCCAATGCTTAACCCATTTCTATTCCCTCTTACCGTATGGCCCTGGCAGAGTTAAAGGAGCAATTGAGAGATTGGTTAGAGAAGGGTTTTATAAGGCCTAGTCAGTCACCTTGGGGTGCACCGATGTTATTTGTGAAGAAAAAAGATGTTTCTCTTAGAATGTGCATTGATTACCAGCAAGTTAATAGAGTCACCATAAAGAAGAAGTATCCTCTACCAAGGATTGATGACCTTTTTGATCAACTTCAAGGGGCAAGTCACTTTTCTAACATTGATCTTCGATCTGGGTATCACCAAGTGAAAGTGAGGGAGTGTGACATTCCCAAGGCGGCTTTTTGGAGTAGGTATGGGCACTTTGAGTTTGTGTTGATGTCCTTTGGGTCAACTAATCCACTGGCTATCTTTATGGATCTTATGAATAGGGTCTTTAAACCCTGCCTTGACTTATTTGTGGTGATTTTTATTGATGATATCTTGATTTATTTTCATAGTAAGAAAGAGCATGTGAATCACTTGAGGGTGGTGTTGCAAATCTTGAGGGAGAAGAGGTTGTATGCAAAATATAAGAAATGTGAGCTTTGATTGAAAGAGGTTGTTTTTTAGGGCATATAGTGTCGAGTAATGGCATTAAGGTGGATCCTAAGAAGACGGAGGTGATTGACCTTTGAATCCATTAGACATTAAAAGTTTCTTGGGTTTGGCGAGTTATTACCGGAGGATTATAAATGGTTTCTCTTATATTGCTTCTCTTATGACTAAATTGACCCAAAAGAAGGTGAAATTTGTGTGGGCCGATGAGTGTGAAAAGATTTTCCAAACTTTGGGTTGTGTTTTGATGCAAAGTGGTAAGGTGATAGCATATGCCTCTAGGCAACTTAAGGTGCACGAAAAAGAATTATTCTACCCATGATCTTAAATTAGCAGTCATGGTATTTGCTTTGAAAATTTGGCATCACTACTTGTATAGGGTTCATGTTGATGTGTTTACCGATCACAAGAGTCTCCAATATATGTTCACCCAAAAAGATCTTAACTTGAGACAATGAAGGTGGTTAGAGCTCCTTAAATATTATGATATGAGTGTGCATTACCACCCTGGCAAAGCTAATGTTATGGTCGATGCTCTAAGTAGGGTGTCTATGGGTAGTCTAACTTTTGTTGATGATGGTGGCAAAGAGGTGGCTAGAGAGATTCACAGGTTTGCTAGATTGGGGGTTAGGTTGGATGAAGTGAATAATGGTGGTTTAGTGGTTGTTGATGGTTCTAAGTCTTCCTTGATTGAGGAAGTAAAGGTAAAACAAGATCTTGACCCCGCCTTGCTAGAGTTGAAGGCCTTGGTGAGAAAAGGGAAAGTGGAGATTTTCTCCCAAGGGGGAGATTGGTGCACGTAGGTACCAAGGTAGATTGTGTGTGCCAAATATTGATGATTTGAAAGATTTGATCCTGAATGAAGCCCATAATTCATCCTATTCCATTCACCTCGGTTCTATAAAGATGTATAGTGACTTGAGGGAAGTGTATTGGTGGGGTGGTTTTACACCCCAAGTTCCATTAAGGCGGACTGGCACCCGTAGCCGATAAGGCTCGAGAGAAACAACCTATATCTATATGCTTATATACATATTATAAGGGGTTTCTACATTCAACATGCCTTTATTCCAATAAACAGTAATAATAAGCCAAAAGAAAATGCATATGACTAGGCTGTTAGGGCCACGGTGTCTAATGTACGAGACATGACCACACTTTAATTCACATAGTCCACAAAGCCTCTAGATAAGAGAAATTATCTGATAAGGGTCCGGACAGGCGCCGCCTCGACTAACTGTACAATACAAACACATAAGTTTCAGACACACACAAAGCTCCGAAGCAATATGGAGCTTGGTAACAGTTGTTGGATATCCTGTACTCTACTGGGGAGATCTACTAGCACATGTACCTATAGCATGAAATGCAGGCCCCTTATAAGGGACGTCAGCACGAGATAATGTACTGAATATGTAAGGCAGGAAATACTATATATGAAGTAACAACTCAAATGAAATTATGCACTAGTGAAGGATAAGAGACCACCTTTAGTTATACTATGGGATCATGTACTCTATGTTCTTTATATTACTTTACCTTTACTGTATAATCTGTGCACAGCGTGTAATACAAATGACCAGCTGATCAGTGGTAAATCTATATTGGGATTGTCCCTGGCTAGGTTCTTCTGTAACCCCTGGGCTACCACCCGTGATAGGATCGTCCCTGGCTAGGTGATTCTTCCACCCCTCGGGCTACCACCAATCAGTAAGCAGTACACTTTATCTTTCTATTACTTTTGAGATGATTCTTTTTGTGGTCATAATATTGGAGCTATAGGATTGTAGATGTAGCATTTGACATGTAGATAATCTTACAAGACAATGTGACAATGAAAAAAGTATGTCACACAAATAATGAAATACGTATGGGATGAAACAACTCGTGAACTTTATTTAGCAACAAGAACCCATGTAACTTTGTATCCACGTATGTCTGCATATTTGAAGGTGACCATGTATGTGAGCAAATGAACATGTGCAAGGGTGTAGACACAGTTAATAGTTGTGTCAGAGTTGGTAAGTACCTTTATATGCCAAGGAAGGATCTATGTTTCATGCCAAACAATACGAAAATAAGTAGCCTTGGATACCTCATTGTATGACCTTGTTACTACCTTGGAGTGGCTGTGTTTTCGCTCAAATGTTTATCTACAGTATATTAGGCAATAAGACTAGTATTAGTAGCAAAGAAACACTTCTTGGCAGCCCAAAATCATAAAAACCAACACCCGGGCAACAAACTTTTAATTAGTGATACGAAGGCATTTCTTCAACCTTTTCACTTATAATCGAATTTTCTAACAACCATTCTTATGTACATGTTATATACATCTTACTTCAGACTCTTAACAGTCATACAATAGTCCATAGGGTACAGGACATAATAATCCTGCACAACACACAAATAGGCAGCGTCACATTCGTACTCTCGCTACATTTCGACGTCAACACTCCCAAACTTGTTTCAAATTTACCACAAGTTGTATCCAAAATTTTTGCACATAAAACCATCCTTACAAAAGTCCACAAATAGTCCCAAATTAGGTGAAGGTCGTGAAACAACAATCTCTAATATCAACTCACAAATTTTGTTTAAGAGCGCAATTAAGATATCCTATAATAAGCCATCTTTACGGATTGTAACAGTGGTGAAACAGCTAGGTTACATTACTATCAACCCATCATTTGTTAAATACATAAGTATTACTTTATAATACATCAAACCAAGAAGCGAAAAACTCCTTAATTAACAAGAAATGTATACAACAATCCGTGGGATACATGTTGTCCAGAATTTTCAGCACATATACAATCAGCTTATTTCTCTAGTTTATATAGGAAAACCATACTAAGGGCATAAGTAGATTTACTTACCTTTAGGCTCAAGATTTAGATATTCTTGAGGAACCCTTGTAAGGTCGTGAGACCTGTTTTTCATCCTTTGAAAGAGAGCAAGAAACAAAAAAGAAAAACTGATTTTTTTTCCAAGTTGAGATGGCTTTAGGGGTTGTCTTTATCCCCTTTTTTAAAAGACCTTTTGGATGAATTACTTTAGAACTTTTAGCCACACATTAACTCCTATTAAGCACCTTGTGATGCAGCATCTTATCCCTTACACTTGAGCCTAAATAAGTCTCCAACTTAATGGGCCTTTTGTTGCCTATTCTTCCCCTATCCCTTTAGTTACATTGGGCCAAATTTTCAAATGAATTGAGATGGGCTTGGTCCCATTTTCTATGATTCCCAAACTGAAAATGTAGTTCATTTATGATGCCAAAACATGAGCTAAAGTTACACCCTTAACACAGACTTTATTCATAATCGGACTTGGACAAATTTGATGTCGGGCCTCGTCTCTGTTTAGCTAGCAATTTTAAGCAAAAAAAGTAGGTGACTCACCTGCTAGCTTCCTAAGTCCTACAAGTACCTCACTTCTCTCACTTCATTTAGGGTAGTAATTCTCTCAGTTTGACTTAAAACTTATTTACACTCGACCCTCGTCAGTGTTAGACATACATGTCGCCCTTTAACTGGAGACTCAAGCACTTTTTTAAAAATAACAAATTGGCGCTAATTTGACCAAACCATATCATATTTTATTTTCATAGTACTAGCAATGTAATATGTGGGATGTTACATCCTCCTCCCCTAGAAACAGTCATCCTCGAATGTTAGCACAATTGAATAGCTTAACCAAGTTAAAACCTTTATTTAAACAAACTTTTGACAACACATTAAGTATTCAAACACACGTACCTATTAGTGCCTAAATTCTGCATGTTGGACTTCCGCTTTAGCTTCGAATAAGTAAAGGTATTTTGATTTCATCGCGTCCTCGACCTCCCATGTTATTTCTTCTGCTTGCTGGTTTCTCCTGTGTACTTTTACTAAAGCTACCTCTTTATTTCTTAACTTCTTAACTTGACGATCCAGAAAAGAAATACGTACCTCTTCATAGGTGAGATATTCTTTAATCTGCACATCCTCAATAGGAGTGATACAGTATGGGTCACCTATGCATTTCTGAAGCATTGAGACATGAAAAATTGGATGACCCATTGAAAGATCTTGGGATAGCTCTAGTTCATATACAACTTGCCCGAACTTCTTAATAATTTTATATGGCCCATTGTAACGTGGGCTCAGTTTTTCTTTCTTACCAAACCTCATAACCCCTTTCATTGGAGGCACCTTTAAAAATACCCAATCCCCTACTGAGAATTCTAGTCCTTTTCTTCTAGCATTAGTATATGATTTGTGATGACTTTGGGCTGTTTCTAGCCACTACTATATTACCTTAATTTTTTCCATGGCTTGTTGTACTAAATGTGGCCCAAGCAAGGTGGTTTCACCCACTTCAAACCATCCAATTAGCGACCTAAATTTCCTCCCAAACAAAGCTTCATAAGATGCCATCTGATACTTACGTGGTAGCTACTATTATAGACAAATTCAATAAGTGGCAAATAGTCCACCCAACTATCTTTAAAGTCCAATGCACAAGCTTGCAACATACCTTCAAGTGTCTGAATGGTTCGTTCTGCTTGACCGTTGCTTGAGGGTGGAATGTTGTACTCAAATTCACTTGTGTCCCTAAACTCCTTTGGAAGGACATCCAAAACTTTGCAATGAATTGAGCTCCTCGGTCAGATATAATGGAGATTGGGACTCCATATAGCATGACTATCTCTTTGAGGTATAGATTGGCATACTCTTCAGCTATGTAATCAGTCCTGACTGGTAAGGAGTGTGCTGACTTTATGAGTCTATCAACTATTATCCATAGAGAATCAAACTTCTGAAATGAGCGAGGCAAACCAGTAACAAAATCCATATTGATCATATCTCACTTCCATGTTGGAAGCTCTATACACTGCATGTAACCTCCTGGCTTTTGGTGTTCTACTTTCACTTGTTGGCAATTCGGACATTGAGCCATAAATTCTGCAAGGTCATTTTTCATGCCTCCCCACCAAAACATTCCCTTCAGGTCATGATACATCTTAGTTGATCCCGGATGGATTGATTATTGGGAATGATAGGCTTGTTCCATTATCCTTTTTCTTAACCCATTAATATCAGGCACAGATAATCTATTTTGGCAGTGAAGTACTCTATTTTGTGTAAGGTCAAAGCCCTTTATCATACCCTGAGTCATCATTTCCTTAAGCTATCATAGAACAGGATCCTCGAACTATTTTTCTTTCACCTCCATTACTAATGAACACGCAACTGCTTTATGTACAATAACCCCTTCCTTTGGAGTTTCACGAATATGAACTCCCAAACTGGCTAGTTGACATAGATCCTTAACCACTCCTTGACTTACCATGGCTTGGTCACCAGTATTCATAATTTCCTTACGACTCAGAGCATCGGCTACCACATTTGCCTTCCCCGAATGGTATAATTTATCAACATCGTAATCCTTTTTTAGCTCTAGCCATCTCCGCTGTCTTAAATTTAGGTCTTTTTGCTTAAAGATGTACTGTAGGCTCTTATGATCAGTATATATATCAACAAGAACCCCATACAAATAACGGCGCAATATTTTCAAAGCAAACACAACCACTGCTAGCTCAAAATCATGTGTTAGATAGTTTTTCTCATATGGTCGTAGTTGTCTAGATACATACTCAATTACTCTACCATGTTGTGTCAGTACACACCCTAAGCCAACTCCTGAAGCATCACAATACACTGCATACTCCTCAGATCCTTATGGAAGTACTAGCACAGGTGTAGAAGTTAGTTTATTTTTCAGTTCCTAGAAGCTTCTTTCACATGCATCATTCCATTGGAATTTGGTTACCTTATGTGTCAACTTTGTTAGAGGTGCAGAAATAGAAGAAAATCTTTATTAAACCTCCTATAATAACCTGCCAAACCTAGGAAGCTTCGAACTTTTGTGGTTTTCATTAGTCATGGTCAATCTTTCATAGCCTCTATCTTTTGTGAATCAACCCTTATTCCCTCCTCAGATACAATATGACCCAAGAATGCCACTGATTTTAGCTAAAAATCACATTTAGAAAACTTTACATACAACTGTCGATCACGAAGAACCTGTAACACTTGTCATAAGTGCTTTGTGTGCTCTTCTTCTGATCTTAAATATACCTAAATATCATCTAAAAACACTATTGCAAACACATCCAAGAATGGCTTGAATACCCTATTCATCAGATCCATAAAACTGTTGGTGCATTTGTTAGCCCAAATGACATAACAAGAAATTCACAGTGACCATAACGTGTTTTAAAAGCAGTCTTAGGCATATCTTCCTCCTTCACCCTCACTTAGTAATACCCTGATCTCAAATCAATTTTTGAAAAGCATTTGGTACTCTGTAACTGATAAAATAAGTCATCAATCCTGGGAGGGGGTATTTATTCTTAATTGTAACCCTATTCAATTGTTTATAGTCGATGCACATTCTCAAGGTGCCATCCTTTTTACATACAAATAACACTAGTGCACCACAGGGGGACACACTATGTCTTATAAAACCCTTCTCCAATAAGTCTTTTAACTGCTTTTTTAATTCCCGCAATTATGTTGGGGCCATTCTATAGAAGGGTAGAAATAGGTTGTGTACCTGGAAGTAAGTAAATACCAAAATCTATTTCTCATTGAGGAGGTAAGCCTGGAAGTTCTTCAGGGAATACATCAACAAATTCATTCACTACTGGAACTGATTGAAGAGTTGGCGATTCTGCCTCCTATATACCCCTTAGATATCATCTTTTTGGCCTTGAAATAAGAGATAAACTTCCCCTTTGGTGCCCCAACATTGCCTTCCCATTCAAGAACTGCCTCATTTGGAAAGTGGAAGTACACTCTCTTAGTTCGTCAATCCACGGTGGCATAGCAAGAAGCTAACCAATTCATACCCATTATAAAATCAAATTCATCCATTTCTAGCTCAATAAGGTCAGCCAATGTGTCACGATCACAAACAGTTACTACATAGTCAAAATAAACCCTTCTAGCCATAATAGATTCACCGTTGGTATGAAAACTTCAAATGGTTTGTTCTGTAATTTGGGTGTTCTCTTAAGCTTCCCAGCAACTAATGGAGTAATGTATGATAGTGTAGAACCAGGATCAGTTCATGCATATACATTATGTGGAAAGATGGACAATGTACCTGTGACCACATCAGGTGAAGATTCCAAATTTTGCTGACTCCCCAGGGCATAAGTGTGATTCTGAACTCCTCCAGAGCTAGCTGCCCCTCTAACACCTCTACCATGACCCATAGGTGCTTTTTGACCCCTGCCTAATGGAGGAACTAATGATGAAGATGCAATAACTAACCCAGTTGATTGTGCAATATCACCCATACGCCTCCTCAAGCAATCTCTCATCATGTGTCCTGCCGCACCACACTAATAGCAAACATCTATCCCAACAAAACATATACTCGGATGACTTCTTCCACACTGTTTATAAGACTATCTAAGAGTCGTTAGCTGGCCTGCCGAACCTCCTGTTGTCCATGTACCTTGTCCCTCACCTCGTTAACCAAACTGATTACTTCTAGAACCTTGAAGTTGTGGTGGAGCACTGCCTGCAGAATAGGAGGATGATGGCCTAGGTGGTCTATTAGAAAATCGATGCCTAAGGTCGCCTTGTGACAGTGTAAACTACCCTCAAGATCTGGCCCTCTTGGACTGTGCCCTTTCTAACTCTTGTGTCCTAATCCTCTACCTCTGATCCTTCAATTTCTGTGCAAAAGCTTGCATCCTCGCTATATCCATGTCTTTATTCAATGACGCAATGGTACAGTCTCTGACCAGATACGTATCCAATCTATCCACATATCAATGAACTCTATCTGCCATACTAGCAACTACATTAGGAGCATACCTGGACAGGGAATTAAATTGGAGGCTATACTCCCTCACGCTCATATCCCTTGGTGGAGGTTCAAGAACTGATCTGCATAGGCCTCTCAGATCTCTAATGGCAAGTAATGGTCAAGAAATGCCTCTTTGAACTCCTTCCAAGTGGTTGGGGGAGCATCTATATCTTTGGATTGCTTCCAAGCTTCATACCATAATATAGCCACACCCTTCAACCTATATGTTGCTAACTCGATAGTTTCTGTACCATTCACATGCATAACATCTAAAGTGTGCTGAATTTGATCAATAAAGTCTGGGGGATCTTCATTAAGATCAGACCCAATGAAGGCTGGAGGGTCCAAAATAAGGAAGTCACGTATCCTCGTGCCAGCTGCCCTATTTCCACCACCTGTACCTATAACTGGACCTTCCTATCTTTGGCCTTGGCCAACAACTATACAAGTCAACAGTTGGACTGCATTTCTCAGGTCTTGCGCTGTAGCATCGATAGGTGGCTCTGGGGAATTTCACTACTTTCGGGTTCTTCAGGAGCTGGAGGGGTTAGAGATGCCTATGACAGAGACTCATCATAAGCCTCATTTCATTGTCTCACATGACTGGGTGTACCAGCCACCACTTCTATTGCCTTCCCTTTACCTCTTATCTTCCTTGTTTCTGGCATACTTGCTCGCTGTACAAAACATTTTAGGAGTTAGATACAATCCACCTATTACACTTAGCTCTACATGATCTAAAGAACGAAACAGAAGTAACAACTCCTAAATGCTACGTAGCCTCCTTCTTATAAACGTAGTGCACAAGAAATCGATAAATAGGACTCTACATAGACACGGCTTTGTAGACTCCCTAGGATGACCAGCTCTGATACCACTTCTGTCACACCCCAAGTTCCATTAAGGTGGACTGGCACCCGTTTCCGATAAGACCCAGGAGAACCAACCTATATCTATGTGCTTTCTATACATATTATAAGTGATTTCTACATTCAACATGCCTTTATGCCAGTAAACAGTAATAATAAGCCAAAAGGAAATGCATATGACTAGGCCGTTGGGGCCACGGTGTCTAAGGTAAGAGACATCACCACACTTTAATTCACATAGTCCACAAAGCCTCTATATATGAGAAAGTATCTTATAAGGGTTGGGAACAGGGCCCATTTCGACTAACTGTACAATACAAACATATAAGCTTCAAAAACACATAAAGCTCCGAAGCAACCTGGAGCTTGGTAATAGTAGTTGGATATCATATACTCTACTGGGGAGATCTAGTAGCACCTGTACCTGCAGCATGAAATGCAGTCCCCCCGTAAGGGATGTCAGTATGAGATAAAGTACTGAATATGTAAGGCAAGAAATTTTGTATATGAAGTAACAACTCAAGTGAACTATGCAATGGTGAAGGATAAGAGACCACCTTTAGTTATAGTATGGGATCATGTACTCTATGTTCTTTATATTACTTTACCTTTACTGTATAATCTGTGCGCACCGTGTAATACTAATGACTAGCTGATTAGTGGTAAATCTATATCGGGATCGTCCCTGGCTAGGTTCTTCCTTAACCCCTCGAGCTACCACCCATGATAGGATTATCCCTTGCTAGGTGATTCTTCCACCCCTTGGGCTACCACCAATTAATAAGTAATATACTTTATCTATCAATTATTTTTGAGATAATTCTTTTGGTGTTCATAATATTTGAGCTATAGGATTGTAGATGTAGCATGTGACATGTAGATAATCTTACAAGACAATGTGACAATGAAAAGAGTACGTCACACAAATAATGAAATGCTTACGGGATGAAACGACTCATGAACTTTATTTAGCAACAAGAACCCATGTAACTTTGTATCCACGTATGTCTACATATTTGAAGGTGACTATGTATGGGAGCATATGAACATGTGCGAGGGTGTAGACACAGTTAACGATTGTGTCGGAGTTGGTAAGTGTCTTTATGTGCCAAGGAAGGATATATGTTTCATGCCAAACGATACGAAAATAAGTAGCCTTACATACCTCGTTGTATGACCTTGTTACTACCTTGGTGTGGCTGCGTTTTCCCTCAAATATTTGTCTACAGTATATTAGGCAATAAGACTAGTATTAGTAAAAAAGAAACACTTCTTGGCAGCCCAAAATCATAAAAACCAACACCCAGGCAGCAAACTTTTAATTAGCAACACGAAGGCATTTCTTTAACCTTTTCACTTATAATCGAATTTTCTAACAACCATTCTTATGTACATGTTATATACATCTTATTTCAGACTCTTAATAGTCATACAACAGTCCACAGGGTACAGGACATAACAATCCTGCACAACAAATAAATAGGCAGTGTCACATTCGTACTCTCACTATTTTTCGACGTCAACACTCTCAAAATTGTTTCAATTTTACCCCAAGATGTATCCAACATTTTTACACATAAAACTAGCCTTACAATAGTCCACAAATAATCCCAAATTAGGTGAAGGTCGTGAAACAACAATCACCAATTATCAGCTCACAAATTTCTTTTAAGAGCACAATTAAGATATCCTACAATAAGTCATCTTTGCAGACTGTAACAGTGGTGAAACAGCCTGGTTACATTACTATCAACCCATCATTTGTTAAACACATAAGTATTACTTTATAATACAGTAAACGAAGAAGAGAAAACCCCCTTAAATAACGAGAAAAGTGTACAACAATCCATAGGATACATGTTGTCCAGAATTTTCAACACATGTACAATCAGCTTATTTCTCTTGTTTCTATAGACAAACCATGCTAAGGGCATAAGTAGATTTACTTACCTTTAAGATCAAGATTTATAACTTCTTTAGGAACCTTTGTAAGGTCATGAGACCTATTTTTCACCCTTTTAAAGAGAGCAAGAAACAACCAAGAAAAACAGTTTTTTTTCCAAGTTGAGATGGCTTTAGGGGCTGTCTTTATTCATTTTTGTAAAAGACCTCTTGGATGACTTTCTTTAGAACTTTTAACCATACATTAACACCTGTTATGCACCTTATGATGCAGCATCTTATCCCTTACACTTGGGCCTAAATTGGTCTCCAACTTAATGGGCCTTTTGCTGCCTATTCTTCTTTTTTCCCTTTAGTTACTTTGGGTCAAATTTTCAAATGAATTGGGATGGGCTTGGTCCCATTTTCTATGCTTCCCAAACTGAAAATGTAGTTCATTTATGATGCCAAAACATGATCTAAAGTTACACCCTTAATACAGACTTTATTCATAATCAGACTTGGACAAATTCGATGTCGGACCTCGTCTCCGTTTAGCTAGCAGTTTTAAGCTAAGAAAGTAGGTGACTCACCTGTTAGCTTCCTATGTCCTACAAGCATCTCACTACTCTCACTTCATTTAGGGTAGTAGTCCCCTCAATTTTACTTAAAACATATTTACACTTGACCCTCGTCAGTGTTAGACATACATGTTGCCCTTTAACTGGAGACTTAAGCACTTTTTTAAAAATAAAAAATTAGCGCTAATTTGACCAAACTATATCATTTTTTATTTGTATAGTACTAGAATTGTAATATGTGGGGTGTTACATGTGGTATGAAGAGAGACGTTGCCAAGGGCACTATGTAATTTGGGTGCTAGTATTAATTTGATGCCTCTTGCAGTATACAAGAAGCTTGGATTGGGAGCCCCTACACCTACTAACATGTGGTTGTTGATGGTGGATAGAATGGTGAAGAAACCTATGCAAATACTCTATGATATGTTGGTAAAGGTTAAAAAACTCATATTCCCTGCCGATTTTTTGATTCTAGACTGTGAGGTTGATTTTGAAGTTCCAATCATCTTGGGAAGACTACTCCTACCCACGGGATGAGCTCTAGTGGATATGGAAGCAGGCCACTCCCGTTTAGATTGAATGATGAAGAAGTTGTCTTCCCGTCAGTCTATGAAGCATCCAGATGAGCTCAAGAGTGAGGTTTGGGCAATTGGTGAAGACTAATAGCCAATTTTCCTAAGTCATACCGCGACAATAAATCAGGAGCTATTGAGGAGGCAACCCAAGGTTTTTGATGTTATTGCATAGTTATAGGTTCATTTTTTCAGTTTTTGGATTCATATATAGTTGTTTTTTTGTGTTTTGATTGCTATTTTTGAAATGAGTTGGTTACATTTTGGGCAATTGTGTATTTCATGAAGAGTATGCAAGTAGAGGACTAAGTGAGTAAATTGGGTGAGAAAAGCATCAGGTTTAATTTCTATGACCGGTCTTACAAGTTTTATTGTACGTTACAACTCGTAACACCATCTCGTAAGGATTTCTAGTAAGCACGATAATTGTACACTCTACCCACGAGCCAACTTTACGACTCATAGATCGAACTACGAGTCGTGAATGGGGTTCGTGGAACTCAGGTAAGTTTCTAAAATTTTTCTAAGTGTTGAGGATTGTGTAAGACCATGACTTATGAGTCGTAGATCCATCTATGACTCATAGTCGGGGTTTCGTAGACCCAACCCTAGTAATTTTAGCCATTGACCCGGTAAAGGTATAAAAGAGGGGTCAACTTATTTTGACCCTACTTTTAACCTAATTGACCAAAATTCCCCAAACTTTCCCTTTCCCTTCTAAATTCCAATCAATTTTCGATCATCAGTGCCTCTTTTCCGGCAAGTTTTCTGGCTACACCAAGGGTTTTGTGAATCTTCACCTTCTCTATTCTTCAAGTTCATCAGTATTATTGGTAAGTTCTTGGTTTACTTTTAACCTTTGAATTTGCTTTGTTCTTAATTTTATGATTGATGATGGTGGTGAGTTTGATGTTTAAGCATGAAATTCTTGGTTAAGGTGAATTGTGAATGTAAAATTAGGGTTACCCTTGATTGAATTGCTTAATGGATTTCGAAAATTGGGTGTATTTAGCTTCGGGATTGATAATTGTTGTGCCTATTGAATTATTTGCCAAGTGTGCTTGAATGTCATCGAGTGATTGTTGCTTGTGAATTGATGGGTGACACTATAGGTACATGATCGTTTGAAAGAACTTGTGAAGGTTGAAATAATTTGGATACCGCTAAATTATTTTCGATGGGGTGTTTTTATATTGAAATTATCATTGGTATTAGTTGTTATATGCTTATCATGATTGGGTACTTGTATTCTTACTTCGATGCTGGTAGATTTAAGTGTTGAATATGTTCTTAGGTCCATGTGATGGACTTAGAAAAATCAAGTATCTGAGATTTCTTGTTCACGAGTCTTTTATGACTCATAGATGAATCTACGAATCGTAATTGCCCCTCATGGGAAATTCCAGACACTTGATGATATGAGTATTCATCAGACAAGATCTTCTATGAGTTGCAGATCATTTTACAACTTTTAGATAGGTCCTGTAGATCCCTGCCTATGTTTCAATTACTCTCTAGAATTTTATACAAACCCAGTTTACAACTGGTAAACCAATTTGCGAGTCGTACCTACGGCTCATACAATTTTCCAGTGTCCATTATTGTTCTAAAGCACCAGTCTATGAGAGCACTTTATGACTCATAGTTCTTACTACGACTACTAAAGGGCATTTCATAGAGCCCTTTTGCAATTGATTCAATTAAGTTTCTGCTTTTTATTTCTTGATTCTTGGGGCTAATTATGGTTCACTTATGTTTATTTCTTAGATACTATGGCCCTAAAATAAAATCGCTCAAAGATTGAGGCCTTTAGGACGAAGCTCATAGATGAGCCTATTGATGATGAGCGGACCCCTCAGTCGAGTGGGCCACTAGAGATCCACGATGTCTCATCAGACCTTGAGGCTGAGGTACCACAGACCAGAGCAGCAGCAGCCAGAGCTGCGCATACTTAGGCTCAGGCTGGTAGTCCTTCCCAATCTGAAGAGGAAGGTAGTAAGGAGACTGGGAGTAACATGCCCCGGATGACTAGATCCAGAGAGGAGTCCATCTCTGAGGAGGACTCCAAGGACAAAGGAGATGTTGAGTCCTCTGTTACACCATCTTCTTTATCAGTACTAGATACTATTAATCACCGATGGTGCGTTAGGGGTATGGAGGTTATATTCTTGGAGGGAACACAACCTAAGAAATGGTGTAAACCGACCCGTTCCATATATGAGGAGCCCAGGGTCATAGATGATGGACTTAGTTGTGTCCAGGTCTAAAGGACACGATGATACGTTATGGGCTCACATGGTTGATGGAGTCACTTGGACGATACTTCCTAATTCTGATGCAGGATTTTTATGCATCTTACGCAACCATGATTCAACGCAGTCTTCCTAAGGGGAAGAGGCATCTCACATAGCCAAGACTAACAAAGCTACGAGTGAGAGGTTGGCGGGTCAATATTTTTGAGGAGATGATCCGTCCAGAGTATTGTTCCCCCAGATCTACAGCAAAGTTTGACTATAGGTTGGGGTAGGCCAAAAATTCATTGTTTATGAAGGATCCGATACATAGGACCTCACTTTTGAGATGGGTGACCGATTACATTACGGAATAGGGTCTGGTGCCTACATAGAGCCAATCGTTAAGGCTTCACTCTCTTTCCTCGATAAGTTCTGGTGAGCTATGGTTAGATCACGTATCTGGCTGACCTTGGCAGATAACACACTTACATAGGAACATGCAGTATTAGTTGCCAGCATCTTGGCTGCCTACGACATAGATTGGGCCTGACTCATAGCTTAGCAGATACATGAGTCAGTACTGAAGAGGGCCACCTCCATCCCAGTTCCAATTTTGATCTACAAACTCTGTATGGAGTCTCTGGTGGAGATCTTGTATCAGTCGGACTAGCTAGTTGAGGCCCAGCAACCTTAGAGCCCAGCCTGATAAAGGATGATGAGAACTCGGTGGCACTTCAAAGGGCACGTCCTTCTATGCCAGAGGTGTTTGCCCCACAGCCACAACCTGAGAGTTTGACGATTGGCACCACTACTACTGTTACTGCAACTATTAAGGAGAGACCCCAGCAGCCCGAGGCAGTCGATGTTGACAGGGGTCCAACTATATCTACTCCTATACTAGAGGCCACTACTACACAGCCTTCTACAGTGGGCATGGTCCATGTTTCCGCCACTTCTGTCTACGCCATGGCGCAGTGATTATCACATGCTGAGGCCTAGTTGTCTCAGCTTATTTAGCAGCTTAGGCATTCACTATTTCCACTATTCAGGAGCGTGTTTCTGTAGAGGATGCCCACATCGATGCCTTCAAGGAGCGGGTGCAGAAGAGGTTAGCCGAGGCTCGACCTTCAGATTTTTCATCCATCCAATCAGAGATCGAGAAGCTTAGGGTTGACATGACATTATCACTTGTGGCGCCAGTTACACTACTAGAGTTGACATCTCCAATGCCGCTATTTAATTCATTTGCTTTCGAGGAGCCTACACAGACTTCCCACAGGAAGAGACCCATAGAGGGTGATGAGCTAGAGAAGACAAATTACGTGTAAAGCTCTCGGAGCATGAGGAGAAGAATCTTGAGTTAGCCTTGAGGACATCAAGGCACAAGGACGAGATAAGGCTAGCTCATGAGCACGATAAGTGAGGGGTGTTGGCCCCTCCGAACAGAGTACTACAGTTAAGGAGACTACCCAGCAGGGAGAGGGTGGCTAGACTCAACCATAGATTGGGGCTTAGGCGCGCAGGTATGTTTTTGACCCCTCATATTTTGTTTTTGCTTGATTTTGTGCATTGGGAACAATACACATCTTTTTCAATGGGGTATAGGTAGTTATGGACCTTAGTGAAGTCTAAGTATCTTGGTCCATAACTACCCTAAATTTTGATCCCTAGGTTTTCTTGCATGTGTTCTTTTTCCTCGTGGTTATTTTATTTTTGTCGAACCAACATGTCTAGGATGTTTAGATAATATTTATACCATAGTACTATAACTTATGATATATAGCATATTTTTATGTTTTGTTTTGAAAAAATGGTGCCCACTAAAATTTTTTGATTAGTAGTTTGATGACAACCATGCATGTTTAAGTGTTTGGCGATATATGTTCTGATAAGTGAGGGTAATTTGAGATACAAAGCATGATCTATGAGTTTCTTGTTCATAATGTGCAATGTCATGTGATTGTGAGCTTATTTTGCCAGATTCATGTATTTTATGCTAATTCAGAACTTGCCCTGTTACTCTAAGCTAGATTGTAGATTAAATGGAGTAGGAAGGGATCTTAGGCCTTTGTTCTTTAATTAGTCCACTTTAGCCTAAAATGACCAACAAATGAAGTTTTATCCCTTGTCCCAAATATTTGAGTCTTGTATGTACCAATTTTTTCTAAAATACCTAACTAACCAAACCTTGTCTAGTGCAAAATCTTGAAATTGGCCCTGGTCTTTCCTTGAGAATTGTGAACCTCGACAGAGGCAAAAAGCCTAAGTTGAGGGTGGCTACCAAAAGTGGCCCTTGTTCGGGGGATAGATATTGTACTTCAATACAGGCTAAAAGCCTAAGTTGAGGGTGGCTGGTGTAAGGTTAAAATCACAAAAATAAGGTGGTGAGTTAGGAATGACGAGCAAAAGTAGAAAATCATGTATCGGGTGCAAGAAAAAGAAAAGATATCTTTTATTGAGCTTATAAAGCAAACTGAAGTCACCACTAGAAATATGACATACTACCATGGTTTGAAAAACATTCCTTAGGCAAAGACCCCGTTGTTGTAGACCTGTGGCCACAGTTATGTAAGTCGTTACATCAAAAAGCATAGCAATAGTTCTGTTGCAACAGTTTATGGTTATGATAATTGTGGCAATTGACGACCCTATTATGATGGTTTTGAATTTTAGAGAATTGTCGTCAATTGGGTTTATATTGAGATGGTTATTAACCATAGCAATAGGACTTTATGCTACAATTATTTCTATACTATTATAACGGTTTCCTTTCTATTCAATAACCATTCCAGTCTATTGCAATGGTTTTTAATTAGTCATGCAACAGTTCAATCGCAATATGGTTGCTACAACATTAATATTGCTACTGTTACTATATGGAAATTCTACGACTTTTTACCTATTGCTACAATTATTATTAAGCTATTGCAACAAATAATTAGCTATTGCAACTGATATATCTATTTCTACTCTATACACTGGTCCAATTTCATGGATATGATAGAACTATTGCAATAATTTTATATAACATAAAAATTGATCACAAAAATAACTATTCATTACAAAAATTAAAATTCATGAAGATTCACCGATGTTAGGTAATTAGTATCGATAAAACCAAATATACCCAAGTTCTTTACCATTCAAAAAGGATGAGCCCACCATAGCTAACGCTTTCAATTCTCAAAAATAAAATATTTCTAGAATGTATAGCTTTCATCTCCTTCGATTTCAAAAACCCCATCCATCTCCTAGATCAAATCTTTTGTATTGCTTTCATCCCCGTCAATTTCATCATTAATAAATAATGAAAATATAATAATTTAGCAATTTTTTTCATAAAATTTTGAATGCTCCACACCAGCCATATATTAAATGCCAAATATACTCCACCACGCAACATAAAACTATCTATCCTATCAATAATTGATCTCCGGGAACTATTTTCAGTGAGAAAATTTGTTTTGGCCATCTGGAGACATGTGGATCCTAAACACTTTATATTCATAACTGATAAGAATCATAAACCAATCCATAAGTAAATCCAACATTAACTAATAATAATCTGCAGAAGTAAAGTTGTAATAACTCAACTGTATTGACATGAATTTGGAATGGGGAAGTAGTCGAGATTCTCCAGGAGAATCTCTCCTGTAGAGGAATTCCATATCAACAAGAGGTTCACTATGCAGAGAAAGCTAGTTGCTACAATAGACTTACCTTCCCTTAGATCACACTATACAGCGCAATCAAATATATATGTAGATTTTCTTAACAAGTTGAACCAATGATAAAGAAAATGAATAAAAGTGAAGACTATTAGGATATGCATATTAGGAGGCCACGCGAGTAAAAGCAAACAATAACTGGAAGCAAAATAGATAGGGGAGGCAAACAAATTCTATGCAGGATAAGATGCACTTACAATATGAGAGGAAAAATAGACTCACAATAGTTATTAAAAAATTCTTTACTCATCTAACAAGTTCAACACATCTGGAATATAATTATTTGAAGGTGAAGCCAATGTCTCTTAAAGAAGGACTAGATCTTGTTGATTACTAGAATCAATGGAAAGCTACATTATCCTGTGCAGTTTGAAACTATAGGAATAAACTTAAAAAGAATTAACAAAGCTACAACAATAAGTGATAGAAGGGGAGAGAGGAGACTTGTTCCCCAACAACTTACTTGGAAGGACATTAATAAGATATATTGCCATTTGAAGAGCATGATGCCAAAATGAGGTGAGGAGAGAGGCATGAGCAAGAAGAGTACGAGAGATATTGTTTATAGTTTGAATTGTACGTTTGGCTTTCCCATTTTGAGAAGAGGTATGAGGACAAGAAAGACGAAATGACATTCCATGATTTTTACAAAATTCCCAAA
>JAOTQR010088660.1:2816-34095 GCA_025774065.1 Solanum ossicruentum
TTAGCCAGTATTCTAGCTAGTTATGAGATTGATTGGGCTCGAGTCATGGTGAAAAAGATACACGAGTCTGCTGTTAGGACTAATGCTTTACTGTCCTTCCCTATCTTGATTCATTACTTGTGCAGTGAAGCGGGTGTTAATGTTGATCCCCACCATGACCCACATGTAGAGGCCTTGAACACTATGGATGCTAGCCTAATTAAGGCTGATGAAAACCTAGTGGTCCTATAATGAACTCCTTCCCCTCCTTTCCTAGATCAAATTCCCCTAGAGCAGCAGACTCAGGAGCTGACTCCAGCCATCACCAGTTTTACTCTAGTTGCATCAAAGCTACCTCTAGCTATTGATACCGAGGTGATGCCATCCTACGATACACTTGCTCAATAACCTTCTGCTACTCAGGTTGACTCTGCAGACTTTCCCCTTATTTCTGCTTTTGCTTTTCCAGTATTGGTGCACAGGATGGCAAAGATGGAGCTCCAGTTGGGAAACATGACTAGCCAGATCAAACCAAGGGTATATGAGAAAGTCCATGACTTAAAGGACAAAGCACACACTCGTTAGATTATAGATCTGAGAGTCAAAGCAGTGGATGCCAAAGTAAACGCCTTCGAGGATAGGGTACAGAAGAGACTTGAGGATGCACGGCTTGCTGACATGGTTTCATTGATGGAGAAGTTGGACAAGTTCAAGGATGACTTGTTGAAGATGTTAGTAGACCTGATAACAGTCCCAGAGGAAGCACCGATGGGAGATGATATGTTTGATTTATTCGATGACTGCCCGTATGGCCATGGGAAGAGGCCCCTCGAGAGTGATTTCATAGCCATAAGCTAGCAGAGACATAGCACTAATGATAAGTTTGCAGCACTGGAGGAGCAGATTACTGATACGATAGTGTAGGAGTCACGAGCTATGGCAGCTATATGGAGATACTCGGAGCAGAAAATAGCATAGGGAGCTAAGAGATCAGGTACAGCTGCATCCTAAACCATCGAGGAGGAGACTAAGGCCTAGGATCCCCAACATTAGATCTATCCCGGTGCATGAACAAGTTATGTTTGATTCTTTTGACTCCCGTTCTTATTGATACTTTGTTCCTTGTTTTAGACAATATTTTTATGTTGGTTTTTCGATACTTTTAAAAGTTTTGTTTTAAAGGTTGGTTTTAATTATGTTTTAGATGCTTTGTTTTGAATTGTTGGTTTTTGATATATATGTATATATGTATATGTATGTATGTATGTATGTATGTATGTATATATATATGTATGTATATTTACTTTGTGGACAAAGTATTTTCTTTTGGTGGAGTGTGGGAAGTTAAGGATTAGCGTGAAGTCTGAGTAGCCTTGCGTCCTTAACTTTCCTTATTTTTTATCCCAAAGTTTTCTTATCGTGTTTCTTTTTCCTTGTGGATATTTTAGTTTCTGTTGAACCAACATGTTTTGGTAGCATAGATAATTTGTAGATAAATAGTGATTATTATCTTTTGGCTTGTGCATAATCTTGAAATTTCTCAGATTGTTGTTTGCCAGTACAATCTTGCATATGATTATTTGGCTATGTTTTTTGGATAAAGAGAAAGCAAATTAAAGATTGAAGCACAACATGCGAGTGCATGCTGATTTTGTGTGAAATGCCATGTGTTTGTGACTCTATTTGTCATATTCTTGCACTATGTATTGACTCAAAGCATGCCTTGTTACTCTAAGATGGATTGGAGATATGGTTGATTAGGAGAGGATCTTAGGCCATTGTTCTTTTAAGTGAGCCCACTTTGTCTAAATGACCGACCAAATGAAGTAGTTAATCTTTTGTTCAAAATATTTGAGCTTTATATGTACATTTTCTTTCTCGATAGCTAGTTAGCATAACCTTATTTTGTGAAATACCTTAATATTGGCCCTGATCTATCCTTGAACATGTGGACCTTGATTGAGGCAAAAAGCCTAAGTTGAGGGTGGTTACCAAAAGTTCCCTGGTTTAGGGAATGGATATTGTGTACTTCACCTCAGGCTAAAGCCTAAGTTGAGGGTCGCCTTTGTTCTGGTATAGTAATGAAAATGAGGTGGTTAGTCGGGAAAGAAATAAAGAAAAAAAGAATCATGTACTAGGTGAGAGAAAAAGAAATGAAAAGTGCCTTGGATTGAAAAGAATAGCAAAATGAGTTTGAAAATGAGGCGCAACTGAAAAAGGAAAAGAAAGCACCCCGAAAAGCTTGAAAAGGAGGAATAAGGGAGGATATAATGAGAATGGTTGAGTTGTAGAGGTAAAGATTTTGAAAAACATGGTTCAAGAATAACTTTTAGTCACTACTTGGCTAAAATGCCATACCAAAGCCCCATGAGCATACTTTACAAGCCCATTAAGTCCTAAAGTGATCCTAGTTCAACTAGTCAACAGTCTAGAGTTTGAGCATATGGGAAAGCCTATGGTCTTAGTTATCATGCATGAATTTCGTTTGTGATAGTGAGATTGCTTGCACAATCCTCGAACTTCGATTATTTTTTAGTGTAATATAGGGACTTTTTTTCTGTGAAATAATTTGCATTGCATGATTGACATGTGACTAGTTCAGTTACTGTGGCTTGATGATGCTCCTTTACTGGTCATAGTTGGATTACCAAATGCATCATCATGTTTTGGTTTTCTTGGTAGCTTTGCAATAAGGTTTTGAAAGTGAGACTTGGGTACCCAAATTAGAGTTAAGGAATGTATATGCCATTAGGATAGTTGCTATGTGTCATTGTCTACTTAGATTGAATCGTCTATTGAGGACAAGTAACAGTTCAAAGTTGAGGGTGTTGATATGCTGTCAAAATACAATACATTTGTTGCCTAAAACAAGGGATTTTGTAAGTTCTTAATGCAAATTTTTATGGTTTTTATGTTTTTTTGTGTTAGTTATGTAGAAAATACAGGTTGGCATGATTTTAGGAGAAAAATGCAGATTTGGCTAAAGTACAGGATATACAAGTGACGCTACGAGTCGTAGCCGAAGCTGTGAGTCATAAGGTGACCTCATAGCAAGGAACAGTGAGCAAATTTAAGAAGTTACAATGTGAAAGTTAGCCATATGAGGCCACCCTATGAATTGTAGGTCTCATTATGACTCGAATGGGTGGGGATCATAGCAAGAAATAGTAAATCAAAAGTTTAGACCAAGAACTGAAGGCCTAGACTACAAGAGGAGAATATGAGTCACAGCCCAAGCAATGACTCGTCGTAGTGGGCCATAGAAGTCAAGTCAAAATTATGAATTGTAGGACTCCCTACGAGTCGTATCTGTGCGATGTAATTGTTGCCAGCTGTATTTTCTATTTAATTTTTAGGGTGTTCTTGTAAATAGTATAAATCGTTAAAGATTAGGGTTCCAGAAGAAGGACTTTTGATATTTTCATATCACACACTTTGAATATTCTCTCTTGAATATTGTAAGAATATTTCTAGGGCTTAATGTAGATTATCAATTTTTAATTTGAAGACCCACTTAAGGGGATAGAAAAAATCACATTGTATTCATTCTCCATTTATCCGAGCTTCTCGTTTTCAATTTCAAGGTGTATTTGCTCTTCATTATTCTGGGTAATCTCTCAACTCTGTCTGCCATTCTCATTGATGTTGATTTTGCCTTAGCCATGAGTAGCTAACAACCCACAACATGGGGTTGTAGGAACCATGAGTAGTGGACTTGAAATAACCTAAACTTTGTACATTTCTTTAATAGGGTTCTTGCATGTATTACTTATTTCCGTTCACTTTGAATGTTGTTTGGTGGTGGCCAACACCAAACCCCGCCTACTATCATGATCCCGACCAAGGTATTGATGAAGAGGAAAAGGGAAGTAAATAACAGGATTCGATTGATGTGTTCACGTCTAATCAACCAAATCTGACCAATGGGAGGTTTAGTAGCGAAAATGGGTAAAGATTAGTTGGCAGACCTTGGTTGTCGACTAAGTGCCATGGTGAAATTCGACCTTTACCTTCACAAGATGGCTGGAAGAACCTAAGTTACCGTCTTGCATGCAAATTCCTAATTAGAGTTATGTTGTCTAGGGTAATTAAGTCAATGAATCATGGGAAACATAATTCCCAAGTTGTTTCTCAATTTGATTGTCTTCTTGCATAAATACCGTAGTGTTTATTTTTGTTCTTCATTTTGAATCACTATACCCCCTCCCCCCCTGCTAATTTTAGAGAATATAGTGAATAATGCTTGAAATGATTGTTAGTAGATCAACTTGGTCAAGCCCCGTATTCCCTGTGGATTCGATCCTAACCTTTTGTTAGGTTTATTGCTGACTTCCACCACTTTACTGTTGGAGCAGGAACACTAACGATCATTGAAATGCCTAAACCTTCTGAGTTAATCTACTCAATGGGGCTGCTGTAAATGAGAAACCCTAAACAAAATACCTATAATACCCCGCTAAATCAAGGAAACACTGAATCTCAGTCATTGAAGTAGGCCTAGCAAACCCACAAACAACTACTACCTTGGTTAGATCCACTATAATACCCTCTTTTGACCCAACATGGCCAAGAAATACAACGGAGACTCAAGCCAAAACTCACACTTTGATAACTTTCCATACGACTTCTCTTTTCTCAATCTCTAGAGTACGGTCCTCAGGTAGTGAACATGATCTGCCTCACTCTTGGAATAAACCAAGATATCATCTATGAACACAATCATAAAGATTTCTAAATAGGATTGAATAGTCGGTTCATCAACTATATAAAAATAGTTGGGGCATTAGTCAATCTGAATGACATTACCTCGAACTTATAGTGCCTATAACATGTCCTGAAATCTGTCTTTGGGATGTTAGACACCCAAACTCTCAATGGATGATACCTGGAGCTCATGTCAATCTTGGAGAATACTGAGGCACCCTATAACTGGTTGAAAAGATCATCAATATGAGGCAAAGGATATTTGTTCTTGGTGGTCACTTTGTTAGGCTAATGATAGTCATATACATATGAAAAGTACTATCCTTCTTCTTCAAATTTAATATAGGGGCACCCTAGGGAGATACACTTGGATCACTAAAGCCTTTCTTCATCAACTCTTCCAAGTGCTCCTTCAACTCTTTTAATTCATCCAGCGTCATGTAATAAGAGGTAATAGATATGGGCTTAATACTCGACTCCACATCAAAAGCAAGGAAAATATCATGGGCCGAAGGAACACCAGGCAAGTCAGTCGAAAATACATTCATAAATTCTCTACCAATACTGGTAATCTACAATTATGGGGACTCCTAAGAAAAAACCCAAACATGTCACAACCCAAGCCTAGGGCCTAGGAGTGACATGGCGATTGGGAACTTGAGAGTCCTCAAACAAGCCTCATCGCATATATTCACACATCATAGGTTCAGAAGCACATATATAAATTGTAAACATATAATTCTAAGAGAGGGGAAAGTAGGATTCATGTTATGGGGATGTGATAGTGATAAGGGATTAATAAGGATTCACATAACACATAGCACATAAGAACTAAGGGGAGGGTAAATATGACTCACTCTAAGAGGGCAATATGGGACTTAGGATCTTTCACATTTCAGCATCAAAAATACATACTTATCATAATTCTCATAATCAATCCATAATAGCCACATCAAATAGAGAACCATAATCATAAACTCCAAATACAACACATAACATATATATCTAAAAAAAGTCTACAAGATGTCCAGCATGGCCACTAGCATAAGATAGGATAGGGGCCAAGACATGTCCCGGGGTGGCTCTCAAAGTAAATAATATAAAGAAAGTATCATAGGTTGAGGAATGGTGGTTCGTACTTGGAAGATAGGACTTACCACAGCTAATAACTCAAGATCAATCTAGCCATCATACTGTGGATGAGGGTAATTCTGGTCCATAAATGGTTAGATCATGTAGGAAAAAAGTAAGCGTTAGTACATTTGAATGTATAAAGTATGCGGGCATGCAACGCACATGAGCTTATTAAATCTACATTTTAATGTTAGATGACAAGAGCACATTTATAGAAAGAATCGTATAACAAGGGAATAATATATCAATATTCCATACAGTACATGATGCATAAATGCAAAAATACCTTATATATATTGAGAATGGGACTGTAACCGACAGAAGACCAAGTGGGCTATAACTTGAAACTCCATTGTCTTCCCCACAATGGATAAAGAGGTGACCTACTTGCCAAAGGTATATGCTTAACATTCTTCTTCTTCTTTCCACCAAGGGGCATAAACATATGTATATTAGGCACATAGTTTAAGAGAAAAGAGTATGGACCCTTAGGGATAGCCCACCCTGTTGTTCACGCTCCGACAGTAAACCCGTCGCTATCATGTATAAACCTAACCAAAGGCTAGGGTCGAATCAACAGGGAATACGGGGTTGACCACATTTATTCACCAATAATATTTGCAAGCATCAACCAACTATATTCTCTAAGGAGGGGGGGTTTGGAATTGGAGTGAAATAGCTATAGAAACTCTACTAACACTCACGAAGAGAAAATCATTTTGAGGAGCAACTTGGGAATTATGTTCCCCATGATTCACTAACTCAAATACCCTGGATAAAATAACTTCAATTAGGACATTGCATGCAGGAAGATAACTTAGGTTCTTCCAGCTTTTTAGCAAAGGTGAAGGTCGAATTTCGCCATGGAACTTGGTCGACTGCTATGGTGTGCAAACTAACCATTACCTATTATCCTAGTTAACCTTTCCTTGGTTGGATTTGGTTGATTGGAGGAGAACACATCAATCGAATCTTGTCACCCATTTCCTTTCCTTATGCATCATTACCTTGGTCGAGATCATGACACTAGGAAGAGTTTGATGTTGACTACCATCAAACATCAAGCAATGCAAAGGAAAATGGGTGATATAGGCAAATACCTAACTAAAGAAATGCAAATAATTCAGGTTATTTCAAGCTAGCTACTCATGGTTCCAACAACCCCAAGTTGTGGGGGTTTAGCTACTCATAGCTTGGGAAAAAACACAAACAATGAATAAAATAGACATAGTTGAGAAATTATATAAGGAAAATGAAGAACAATAAACCACCTTGATTTTGGATTCACAAGCTTGAATAATGAAGTTGAATTACAAGTGATTCTGATCCCCAAATTGGGTCTTCAAAGTGAAATCCTAGTTGTAAACTCTAAAACCTTAAAACATTCTATCTAGAAAATATTATATTGTCTCTACACAATTTGATTCTTCTCTAAAAACCCTAACTATACTATTATACTATTTACAAAAAGGTCCTTAAAGTAAATTAAAAAATCTAGTCGACAACAGTTACGGCTTGTAGGTGCGACTCGCAGGGTGACCTACGAGTCGTAGTCGAGCTTTTGTAATCAACACTTGGCATTTTTGACATGACTGCTATGATCCACACTATGAGTTGTTGCCTAGTCTATGACTCATAGTGCCTTCTCATAGTCCAACCTTATATTTCTTGGTACAAATGAAATTAACACTGTTAATCACTGTAAGGTCCTCTTCTATGAGTCATAGTAAGGACTACGACTCGTACCATGAGCTCATATGACTAAACTTCAATTTATCAAAATTTTGATTTTGGAAGCTATTAATCACTACGGTCATCCCCTATAGCTCGTAGCTTGGGCTATGTTTCGTTGTGGGTTTGTAGGTCCTTAAATTCAACAAAATCAACTACTTTTCTCCTAGATCAAGCCAACCTATATTTTCTACGAATGAAGACACAAAACATACAAAAACCATACAATGTCACAGTGAGAACACATAAATCCCTTGTTTTAGGCACCAAATGTATTGTATTTTGACAACACATCAACACGCTCAACTTAGAATTATTGCTTGAACCTAAGCGATGACTCAATCTAGATGGATCATGAGCAATACATAGTAACCATCCTCCCACCATGTACTTTACTCCATTTCAATGCAGGTACCCAAAGTGGCTCTTTCAATATGGTCATGTAGCTTTCAAGCAAAACAAGGCATATTGATGCATTTGACAATCCAACTATCACAAGTTACGGAGTATAAGTAATCCACAATCACTGAACAAGTCATATGCTAACCATGCAATGCAAATGCCCTCACAGGAAAGAAGTCCCCCTCTTTCACTCAATAAGCAATCAAAGTAGATTGAGGGATTGTACAATCATACTCAGTATCACAAATGAGATTTATGCGTGATGACTACTACCATAGGTTTGTCCATATACTCACAAACCAGACAATTAAATAATTGGATAAGGATCACTCAAGGACTTCATAGGCTTGTAAAGTAGGCTCATGGGGGCTTTGGTATGGTATTTTGGGCAATTAGTGACTCTGAAGGCCGACCTTGAACCATGGCTTTCAACACTTTCACCTCAACAACTCAACCATTTCCACTTCTTCATTTTCAAGCTTTTTTGGGTACTTTCTTTTCCTTTCTCAGCTTGTGCCTTATTATTGTGCTCATTTTGTTTTTCTTCTCATTCTAAGGCATCTTTTCTTCTTTTTCTCTCACCCAGTACATAAATTTACATCTTTTTCTTTCATTTACAACTTCCCACCTCATTTTTTCTTCTATAACACAACATTATCCACCCTCAACTTAGGCTTTTGGCTTGATGTGAAGTACACAATATCCATTCCCTAAACCATGGCCACTTTTGGTAGCCACCCTCAACTTAGATTTTTTGCCTCAATCAAGGTTCACAATGTTCAAGGATAGACTAGGGCCAATATCAAGGTATTTTACTAGACAAGCTTAGGCTATGTAGGTATCGAGAAAGAATAAATGAATGTAAGGCTCAAACATTTGGAACAAGGGATAAAATTATTCATTTGGTGGGTCATCTAAGCAAAAGTGGACTAGTTTAAAGAAAAATAGACTAAGATCCTCTCCTAATTAACATAAACTCCAGTCCAACTAAGAGTAACAAGGCAAGTTCTGAATCAGTACACAATGCATGAACACACAAAATAAGCTCTTACACATGGCATTGCATACATAGCTAACATAGACTCACCGATTACGCTTCAAACATCAACTTGCCTTTGCTTAACCAAAACAATCAATGCCAAATCAATCACAAATGCAAGATGGCAAGAATAACTAACAATCACAAAAATTTTATGGGTACCAATTTTCATAATATTCAAGGAAACCATTCAAAACTATATACATGCCAAAAGTCTCAATCACCACATATCCACAAATTATCCAAAACACCTAAAACATGTCGGTTCAACAAGAAAATAAAATAATCAACAAGGAAAAATAGAAGTAACAAAATCTTGGGATATCAAAACTAAGATAGTTATGGATTAAAGGCTACTCAGACTTCACCTTAATCCATAACCATCCATACCCGACCAAAACAAAAGTAGTTTGTCCTCAAAGTATATAACAAAAACTAAATAAAAAGAAATAATCCAAAATAGTAATAAGAATAAAGTATCCAAAAATAGTAGTAAGAATGGGGGTCCAAAACATCAAAAATCAATATGGTACTCAGGCACCGGCATCAGTCTGATCATGGGTGTCTCCCTCTTCTGGAGTAGTTTGGGCTGCAATTGAGCTGGATGTACCAGGTTCGTGCAATCTCTCAAGCTCCAAAGCCTTTCTTTGCACCTCTACCTCAATCGACTCTCTCACTACAAGCTTAGTGATAGCCTCCTCTAGCTCCTCCTGTTCCTCAGAAGTCCTCTGCCACTTCTGTGATACCTCTACATTGATCTCCTCTATCATCCTCTTCCTAGGAGCATATGGTTGATCGTCAGCATTAAATAGGTCAATTAGGTCTTCACCCATAGGTGTCTGCTCTAAAGTTGTGATCGGGGCTACTAGTGAAGTAACCAAGTCAGCCTTGAACTTGACCAACTCCTATTGGAAGGCAGACATATCTATATGTCAAGCCCTATCAAGCCTCTCCTGAACTTGGCCTTAAAAGAATCAAGCCGGGCATCAACTATTGCAATCCTCTTATCCATAACTGAAAGAATGAATGCCTTGGACCTCCCTTCTGAAGCCTAGACTATCTGGTGAACCCACGACTTGATTTGTTCCTTCAACCGGGCTGGCTGGGCATCTGTCCTTGATAACCTATGAACCATGGCCTGAAATTCAATAACAGACATAATAGGAAAGTCTGCAAAAGGAACCTGAGATATAGATGCCTCTAGTGCAGGTGTGGATGTGGAGGGACCTACCTCAGTGTCAGCTACTGTGGGCTGCTTTGGTGCAGCTAGAGTGGAAATAGTGGCAGCTTGAGTCAACCCTCTATAGCTGGCTTAGGAGGAAATGGTTTTAGGAATGGGAGGAGGTACTACTCGCTGGAGGGCCACTAGATTCTCATCAGCATTGATCAGGGTGGGATCCATGTTGTGAAGGGAATCGACATATGTATAAAGATGGAGAGAGATGTGTATCTCAGCATTCATGCATAGCTTATAGATCAGGATAGGTAAGAGCATGGATATATTTCTTCGAAATGCAGACTCGTGAATTTGCTGAGCCATCACAGAGGCCCAATCAATATCATAGCTAGCTATATGCTAGCTAGTAGGCCTGATCACTCCAAGGTGATAACATTATATGAAATGCCCTGAAAAGTGCCCAAAAGTGTTCCTCAGAAATGTTGATAATCGTAATTTTCATATATCTCAAAATCTGTACGTGTATCGAAAATCTGATTTCATATTCGTGATCAGGGACAAAGAATAGGGAATCGGTCTAATCCCGATTTTAGAGCAACCATATCAAAATTTTATTTTCTTAAAATTATGAAAAGTAGAATCGATCCATGCCCCTAGCGCGACGCAGCTAGGGCGCGGACCTATATATTTTTTTGCCAGTTTTGTTGTTTCAGTCCAAAGATTTTGGGTCTTGTACCTAAGCCTTCCCATGGATAAAAATATCTATACATAGTCATTCTTCAACCTCATATCATTCAAGACATTCTCCAATACCCTCTCTAATGCTTAGACAAATATTTCACTCAAAGTCATGTGTCCCAAACTCATTCTGGATATAAGGATTTCATTCAAGCTTCGAATCCTCATTCCAACCATCCTCAGGGGAATCTCCAAAGTTGAAGTATGTGGATTTCAACCATTGGATCATTTTATCCATGGTGCCTAACCTTCCTTATTATAAAAGTTACATGATTTCAAGTTGATTTATTTATTGGTATTCTTACAATGTATCATAAACAATGTTGGGGCTTTCATGAAATATTGACTATTTAAACATATTTTGAGCTATGAATCTATGTTATATGATAAGATTTGATGAAGGGTTTGAATGTATCTTGCATGAGGGTGTTACCTAGTATTTGTACATTTATGTACATTAAGTTTTATCGCATGATTTCACTCTTGAATTGCATGATTTTGAACTATCATTAAACACCGACCAAGTGTTTGAAAAAATATGTCTTAGGGTTCTTGAGTTATTGATGATATTTTATATGAACTGTGATTTGAATGACTTATGATGATGAAAGAAAGGTATATATGTGTTGATTTCATGAAAAGTATCTATGGTGTTGCAAGTGACCACACCTTGTTAAGGGGGTACTACGCCACAATCAGCATGGATGATAGGGTGGGACCACCATCAACAATTTAAGGGGTTGATATGTCAATCTTCATGGATTATAGGGTGTGACAACCATCAACCAACTGAGGGGTGGATACGTCAATCACCATGGATGGTAGGATGTGACAACCATCAACCCAATTGAGGGATTGATACCTCAATCGCCTTTCCAAGGGGGTGGTAGGCCTTGTATTCTATGATGATGGTCTCTTACTAGATATGCAGTATGTTCTATATATACATGTTTACTTCAAGCATCATTTATGCATGTCATATTGTTATATCGTCATCCATTGCCTAATTATGCATTTTGACTATGTTGCTTATGTCTTGTGGCATTGCATCCTACATACATGTATATTTAAACATACTAACGCATACTTTATGCCAATATGATGTTACCATATAGGAACTGGAGCTCCACTTTATCATCATCCTCCTTCACATTGCTAGTACTATCTTTTGAAACAAGCTTGGTGAGTCCTTCACTACGAGGACAATAACTATTGATCCTATGTTGTTTAAAGCCTCTTTAATTTATTTAGATGCTTGTGTCTATGAGGGTGAGCTTAGAAAGTTGTCTTGGCCCCTACCCAATCTATGTGAGAGGTGTTGTTGGACAAGTTATGAATTTATACTTTGAGATTTGACTCCTATGATGATTTATTCTATGAAAGAATTCCCTTAGTCCTTTTTATGCTTATTTCAATTCTATTATTGTTGTTTAATTACTTTCAAGACCAAGGATGTGTAAATGATATGTTATGAGGGTTGTTTACACTCCCTTTGGGTCCTCATTCGCCGTGTCATGTCTAGGCTCTAGGCTTAGGTCGTGACAAATCTAGTGTCAAAGCACTAGGTTGTTAATGGCCCTCGGTATCCAATATACCGCATCAATTAGAGTCTTATTTATGGTTATAAAGTGCAGCACAACTATGAGTAAGAGGCAATGAGGAATTTTAGGAAATGTTTCCCTTCTTAAGAGGCAATGAGGAATTTTAGGAAATGTTTCCCTTCTTCTTGATCCATGTCATGTTATAGAAGTTAAGGTAAGGATTTCCCCTAATGAATGTTCTTTGCTATGCTACATCATGCCTATCCCAAGAGGAAAAAGAGCTCGTACACCCAAAAAATAATTGGCTCATAAACAGTTTTGTGATGCTATCGCCACGCTAGCTCAAGCTATGACTAATCAAATCAACCAAGGCGCCCAAACCCCTTATGCTCCGACTCTGGCATCTAAGGTAAGGGATTTCATGAGGATGAACCCGCCGGAGTTTCATGGATGTAAAGTTGATGAGGACCCTCAAGAATGCATTGATGAAGTGTACAAGGTGTTGTCTATTATGGGTGTTAGATCGTAGTAGAAAGCGGAGTTGGTGGCCTACCAACTCAAAGGGGTAGTCCAAATTTTGTTTACCAAATAAAAAGAGGAGTAGGGGAACAATAATGTGATCCTTGGGAGGAATTAAGGTGGCATTTCTCAACTAATTCTTCCCTCTTGAGCTAAGAGAGACCAAAATGATGGAGTTTATGAATTTGAAGCAAGGGTCTATGAGTGTGAGGGAGTACACCCTCAAGTTCAACAAACCCTGTTGATATGATCCATAAACAATGGTTGAGCTAAGGTCTATAATGAACAAGTTTGTGATGGGTATGTCCGACTTGGTAAATGAAGAATGTCGTGCCACCATATTGATTGGTGGTATGGATTTGTCCTACAATAAATTATGTTGAACAATTGGAGGCGAAAAAGTTGAGAATGAGAAGGGGTAATGAGGCCAAAAGGGCTCATTTTGAAGGAAGGTTCCAAGGTCCCAAGGGTGGCTGGTTTCATCAAGTCCAAGGGTCTTCAAATGCTTATAATAGAAGGTTTGCTAATGACAACCCAAGAGGCCAAGATGGTATTGGTGTAGTGCCTAATGCTATGTGCTTAAGATGTCGTGTAGGCCATAATAGCATGTTAGAAGGATACTAATGAACACTATAGTTGTGGAGAAGTGGGTCACAAGAAGATTGATTGTCCTCATAATCAAACAAGGGTAGAGATGGTCGTCCACAAGGTTGTGGTGCACATGCAATTCCTTTAGGAAGGGAAGGTCAACAAGGTAGTTCCCCAAGGTACAATCGATCTATGCTCTTCAGGGGAGGCAAGGGCTATATAAGATGCCTAATATCGTCATCGATACATTAAAAGTCTTTGATTTTGATATGTATGCATTAATAGACACGGGTGCCACTCTTTCTTTTTTCACTCCTTTTGTTGCTAAAAAGTTTCATGTGGAACCCAAATTGTTGTTTGAATTATATGTGGTGTCTACTCCCGATGGTGCATCCATTATTGCTAGAAGGGTCTATAGAAATTGTCCCATTTTTATTTTTCATAAAATATTGCCTTGTGATTTTGTTGAGTTGGATATGGTGAATTTTGATGTCATTCTTGGGATGGATTGGTTGCATGCATATTATACCTTTATTGATTATAGAACCCATAGGGTCAAATTCTAATTCCCTAATGAACCTTTCCTTGAGTGGGAGAGTCATGATGTGGTGGTTAAGGGTAGATTCATTTCTTGCATTAAAGCCCAAAAGTTGATTTCTAAGGGGTGCATCTATCATCTTCTGAGGTTAGGGATGTTGGGTCCAAAGTCCTTCCAATAGAGTCAGTCCCAGTGGTTAATGTGTTCCTTGATGTCTTTCCCAATGAGCTTCTCGGTGTTCCTCCCGAAAGGAAAATAGATTTTGGCATAGATCTCCATCCCGATACTCAACCCATTTTTATTCACCCTTACTGTATGGCCCAGTAGAGTTAAAGGAGTTCAAAAATCAATTGAGGGATTTGTTGGAGAAGGGTTTTATTAGGCCTAGACAATTACCTTAGAGTGCATTGGTGTTGGTTGTGAAGAAGAAGGATAGTTCTCTTAGAATGTGCATTGATTACCGACAACTTAATAGAGTCACCATCAAGAAAAAATACCCTCTACCATGAATTGGTGATCTTTTCACAAACTTCAAAGGGCTAGTTATTTCTTTAAGATTGATCTTTGATCCGGGTATCACCAAGTGAAGGTTAGGGAGTGTGACATTCCCAAGATGGATTTCCAGACTAGGTATGTGTACTATGAATTTGTGGTTATGTTTTTTGGGTTAATCAATGCACCGGCTATCTTCAAGGATCTTATGAATTGGTCCTTCAAACCCTACCTTGATTTTCATGTGGTGGTATTTATTGATGATATCTTGATTTTTTCCCATAGTGAGGAGGAATATGTGGATCACTTGAGGGTGATGTTACAAATCTTGAGGGAGGAGAAGTTGTATGCCAAATATGAGAAATGAGAGTTTTAGTTTACAGAGGTTGCCTTCTGAGGTCATATGGTGTCAGGGGATGATATTAAGGTGGATCCTAAAAAGATGGAAGTAATTAGAAATTGGCCTAGACCTCTGACTCCATCAGATATTAGATATTAGAAGCTTCTTAGGCTTAGTGGGTTATTATCAGAGGTTTGTAAATAGGTTCTCTTCTATTGTTTCTACTATAACAAAGTTGACTCAAAAGAAGGATAAATTTGTGGGGACCAATGAGTGTGAAACATGTTTCCAAAACTTGAAAGATAAGCTTGACTCTGCTCCTATCTTGTCTACCGAAAAGGTTAGAAGGGTTCGCTGTGTGTTGTGATGCTGTGATGCCTCACGAATTGGTTTGGGTTATGTTTTGATGCAAAATGGTAAAGTGATAGCTTATGCCTCTAGACCACTTAAGGTGCATGAAATGAATTATCCTACCCATGATCTTAAGTTGGTCGCCGTGGTATTTCTTTGAAAATTTGGCGTCATTATTTGTATGTGGTGCATGCTGATGTGCTCACTGATTATAAGAGTCTCCCATATGTGTTTGCTTAAAATGTTCTTAACTTGAGACTACGAAGGTGGTTAAAGCTTAAGGATTATGATATGAGTGTACATTATCACTTTGGCAAGGCTAATGTTGTGGCGATACTTGAGAAGGGTGTCTATGGGTAGCCTTGCATACGTTGATGATGAAGGCAAAGAGGTGGCAAAAGAGGTTCACCGGTGGGCTAGATCGGGATTTAGGTTGGAGGAGGTTGATAATGGTAGAGTTGTGGTTTTTCATGGTTTCAAATCTTCATTGATTGAGAAGGTGGAGTCAAAACAAGATCTTTACCATAGGTTTGCCAGAGTTGAAGGCTTTAGTAAGAGATAGTAAGGTGGAGGTCTTCTCCCAAGTGGGACATGGTGCTCTTAAGTACCAAGGTAGGTTGTGTGTGCTTAATGTTGATGACTTGAGAAAGAAGATTTTAAATGAGGCTCATAATTTTTCCTACTCTATTCACCCCAGTTCTACAAAAATATATAGAGATTTGAGAGAGGTGTTTTTGTGGGATGGTATGAAGAGATATACTGCTAAGTTTGTATCCGTTGCCACATTTGAAAACAAGTCAAAGTTGACTATCAAAGGCCAAGTGGCCTAGCCCAAGATATAAAGCTTCCTACTTGGAAGTGGGAAGAAATCAACATAGATTTTGTGGTTGGGTTGCCTAAGACTAGGAAGGGTTTTGATTCTATTTAGGTTGTGGTTGATAGAATGACAAAGTTGGCTCATTTTCTACCACTTAAGACTACTAATGGTGCCGAAGATTATGCAAAATTATACATTCATGACTTGGATAGATTCCATGGGGTGCTATTGTCTATAATATCAGATCATGGTTCTTAATTCACTTCTCACTTTTGGAGGTCCTTTCAAAGAGGTCTTGGTACCAAGGTAAAGCTTAGTATGACCTTTCACCCTTAAACGAATGGCCAAGCTGAAAGAACAATCCAAACTCTTGAGGATATGCTTAGAGCTTGTGTATTGGAGTTTAAGGGTTTTTGGGATGATCATCTCAATTAATTGGGTTTGCTTATAATAGCAGCTATCATTCAAGCATTGGTATGACTCCTTTTGGGGATCTCTTTGGTATATGTTGTACATCATCGGTTGGGTGGTTTGAAGTAGGAGAGATGGTTTTGTTGGGTCCAAATTTTGTTATAGAGACCTTAGAGAAAGTGAGGATGATAAGAGAGAGGTTAAAAATAGCCCAAAATAGACAAAAGTCCTATGCCAATGTGAGGAGAAAAGATATTGAATTTAAGGTTAATGATTTGGTCTATTTGAAGGTTTCACCTACGCAAGGTGTGCTTCGTTTTGGTAAAAAGGGTAAATTGACTCCAAGATTTGTGGGTCCTTACGGGGTGTTGAGGAAGATTGGTGAGGTGTCATAGGAGTTGGAATTTCCTAGTGGAATGGATATGGTTCATCTGGTCTTTCATGTGTCCATGTTGAGGAAGTGTTGGGGTGACCCAAATGCTACTGTGCCTTTAGATGTTGTGGGTGTTATTGAAGATAATTTGACTTATGAAGAGTTCCCGAAAGAAATTTTGATAGGCAAGTGAAGAGGTTGAAGAACAAGGATGTTGCTTCTGTCAAGGTCTTTTGGAGAAACCAATAAGTTGAGAGTGCTACATGGGAAGCCAAAGCGGACATACAAAAGTGATATTCCTATCTCTTCCATTCTATTCGAGTCTAAGGTACTAATTCATGTCCCCTATGTGATTTCAAGTCTTATGTTTTAGCCCTTATGTCACTGTATGTATTCATATTTATGTTAGCAAGTGCATGGTGATTTGGACACTTATTTTGAGATTTTTGAAATGATGTTTAAGTGCATTGTTGCATACATGTGTTGGGCTGAACTTATCTTGATTATCTCTCTCACATACGTTTCTTGGATGTTTTTGGATGAATGTTCCCAAGGGAATGATCTTGAAACACCCCAAAAAGTGTCCTAACATATGCCTCAGAAATATCCATAATCGTAATTTCTATATATCTCAAAATCTGACTTCATTTTCCAAAAATTACGAAAAACAGAATCAATCCACGCCCCTGGCGCATCGCGACTATGGCGCAGGACTATATACTTTTTTGCAAGTTTTGTTTTTTTATTCCAAGGCCTTTGAGTCTTGGGCCTAAGTCTACCAAAGCATGAAATTACCTATACTTAGTCATTTTTCAACCTCACATCATTCAAGATATTACCCAATACCCTCTCTAACACTTCGACAAATATTCCACACAAATTAAAGTATTCCAAAGTCATTCTGGGTCTAAGGATTTCATTCAACCTTCAAGTCCTCATTCCAACCTTCCTCAAGGGAATTCCCAATGTTGAGGTTTGTGGTTTCGACCATTGGGTCCTTTCACCCATGTTGCCCAACCTTCCTTTTTATACTAATTATATGCTTTCAAGTTGATTTACTGATGGGTATTCTTGCTATGAATTTTATAATAAACTATGTTGGGGCTTTCATGAAATATGGGTTGTTTAAGCATGTTTTGAGCTATGAATCTATGTTATATGATGCGATTTGATGACGTATTTTAATGTATCTTGTATGAGGGTGTTACAAGTGTTGGTGGGTTGATTACATTAAGTTTTATCACATGATTTGACTCTTCAATTGCATGATTTTGAACTAGCATTACACACCCACCCAGTGTTTTGATAAAATGTCCAGTTTAGGGTTCTTGAGTTATTAATGATCTTCTGCATGACCTATGATTTGAATGACTTTATGACAATGAAAGGAAGGTATATATGTGTTGATTTCATGAAAAGTATCTGTAGTGTTACAAGTGACCACACCTTGTTAAGGAGATGTTATGCCTCAATCACCATGGATGGTAGGGTGTGAGAACCACCAACCAATTGAGGGGTTGATACATCAATTACCATGGATGGCAGGGTGTGATAACTATCAGCTAATTGAGAGGTTGATACCTCAATTACCATAGATTGTAGGGTGTGATAACCATCAACTAATTGAGGGATTGATACCTCAATCACCATAGATGGTAAGATGTGATAGCCATCAACCGAGGGATTAATACTTAAAACGCCTTTGCAAGGGGGTGGAAGGCCTTGGATTTTATAATGATGGTCTCTTACTACACATGTAGTATGTTATATATAAGCATGTTTACTTCAAGCATCATTGAAGCATGCCATATTATTATATGCTTATCCATTGACTAATTATGCATTTTGACTATGTTGCTTATCTTTTGTGGCATTGCATCCTACATACTTTGTAAATTCAAATGTACTAATGCATCTATGCCTATATGATGTAAACATAGAGAAACCGGAGTTCCACTTGATCATCCTCCTCCTCTGCGTGGCTAGTACTACCTCTTGAAGCAAGCTTAGTGAGTCCTTAACTCCGAGGATAATAACTATTGATCTTATGTTATGTAAAGACTCTTTTCTTTGTTAGATGCTTGTGACTTTGAGGATGAGCCCGAAAAGTTGTCTTGGACCCGCACAATCTATGTTAGAAGTGTTGTTAGACAAGTTATGTATTTATACTTTAATTTTTGACTCCTTTGATGATTTTTGCTATGAAAGACTTGCCTTAGTCCCTTTATCCTTATTTCTATTCTCTTGTTATTGTTTAATTGCTTCCGCGACAAAGGATGTGTAAATGATATGCTAAGAGGCTTATTTGGGGTCCCTTTAGGTCCCCATTCGCCGTTTCGCATCTAGGCCTTAGGATTGGGTCATGACATTATCAATGTATGTGGGTCAGATGCGAGATTGGATGATGGACCATAAAAATTTTTTAGGGAAAGAGAGGTGAGACTTCACGATGGGCTCGGTATGTATGGTGATTCATGAAGACTCAGGGTCACTATTTGATATCTGACTGGCTACCCATCTTAGGAGCTTGGTCCTCAATTCTACATTTGTCATGACTCAAGCTTAAGGCCTAAACGTGACACGATGAATGGGAACCTGAAGAGACCTAAACAAGCCTCTTATCATATCAAAACCACATCCTTAGTCGTGGAAGCAAAGTAAACAACAAGAGATAATATATAAGGAAAGTGGGATTAAGGGAAATCTGATAATCATAAAAACATAAAGAGTCAAGCTTATAACATAAATACATCATAATGTTCTAACAACACCTCTAAACATAGAATGGAGCAGGGCCAAGACACTCTCTGGCTCACCCTATTAATGTCAAATGTTCAACATCAAGAAGTCTTAGAAATAGCAAGAGAAAGTAGATAGTGTCCCCGAACTTGAGGACTCACGAAGCTTATCTTCAAATAATCTCACTAGCCACGTGGAGGATGATCAAGAGGAGCTTTGGTCCCTACGCGGTGATGTTATGTAGGCATGAAATATGTGTTAGTACATTTGAATGTACTATGTACGATGCAATGCAACAAAACATAAGTCAATATGGTCAAAATGCATAGTAATAGGCAATTGATAAACATAATCTCAATATGGCATGCATGATCAATGCTTGAAGTAAAACATGCTTGTAAGTCATTCATCTTACATAGGATGCAATAAATGTGTGGGTAGAGACCTCAACTGACAAAGAATAAGATCAAGTAATGTACAACTTGGAATCCCGATGATTATGCCTCTTCAGTAAAGAGGTGGTATAATTGCCAAGGTAACCATACTTCACCTTACAGGAGCCCATCCCATTTCGGAGAAATAACCCCCCTTGTAGGAACTTGTCCTATTTCAGGGTAGATTTCATGATAATGTGCACTAAATGGATCCACTAGTATAGCAAGGGTATAACATAATCCTAATTTGGCACATAGTTTGAGGAAAAGAGTATGAACCCTTGAAAAAAGTCCATGCCGACATCCAATCCATTGTTCTAAGTCTAATCCCATGGAATACTTGAAATAATAATATCTTTAGTAACTTGTAATGAACATAGAATTATAACATCAGTTGCTCTTAAACATACTTGAATACTAGTGGTGAGCGTAATTTGAAACATGAAAATAGATCATAATCATGCATGAACCCTTGCTTTAACATGAATGACTCACAAGAGGTAAAATCTTGAAAATAGAGCTTAACTTCATACTCGCATAATCATAAATAATTTCATGAGTTCATAACATACTCGATCGCCCATATTTATCATGAAGTCAATTGACTTGTAAAACATGTAATTAACTTGAGAATTCGTGACTTGATATTTGATATAACACTTGGTGGGTACATATGAGAACATGTTTAAATCATGAAAAATGCAAGAGTATAAATCATGAAATAGTGAAATCAATGCATCTTTAAGTCATGTAAATCATCCGACCAATGTCATGGTAAAACCCTATCATAGGTAACTTGTAAAGCATATGAAAACTTCACAATATTTCATAGATTTCATAACTTGAATCATGTATTGTCTCAATAGATACAGATCAATCCATAGTATATACTTAAAATAGATATTCATGCATAATCAACCATATTTTGATAAAACCCAAATACAAATCATGCTCATATTTCATAATAATAGATACCCATATGTAATACATCTTGAAATCATGCAATTTTTATCAGATTGGGCTCAATGGGTAAAAGGATCCAATTGATGAAACCCACATACCTTAACTTGGGTTTTCTTGATGTAGATTTGAAAGAGACTTGTAGCTTGGATAGAGTTCTTGAGATCCATAATTGAGCTTGAGACACTTGAATTTGGATGAATGATTTGGTTAAGTCTTGGAGAGGTTTTTGAGAGGATCTTGAGTGATATAGAGTTGAAAATGGCTAAGTATAGGTGTTTTAATGCATAAGTGCGCAGGGGGGCTACTACCCCAAGGCCCTTAGGATGAAATGAAAAACTAAGTAAAACAATACACTAGTTTGCATCAGGTCCGCGATGCGGACCCATCATGTAGGCAACTCCAACGCTGATCCGCGGCCCTAGTGCGTCACAACCAGGGCATGGGTGGCTATTGGAAATCGAAGGTTTTCAAAAATTACTTTCACACTGCACATCCCCTTAAATCAGGGTTATACCTATCTGCCACTCAATTTTGCCCCCTGATCAAGAATACGAAGTCAAATTTTTGATATCACGCACGGATTTTGAGATATATGGAAATTATGATTATAGGCATTTTTGAAGCACATTTTTGAGATCTTTTTGGGGCATTTCAATATCTCCCCCTTGGGCATATTCATCCTCGAATGTCAAATAAACATACGTAAGAGAAGTAATCATGAAGATTTCAGCCTAACATGAATGCAACAACGCATTTAAACATCATTTTCAAAAATCTCAACATGAATGCCAAAACCACCATAAACTTGTCAACATAAACATGAATGCATGCAAAATGACATAAAGGTGGAAACTTAAGACTTGAAATCATATAGGGGACTTAAATTGCTACCTTTGGCTTGAGTAAAATGGAAGAGATATGGATATCGCTTTCTCATGTTCCACCTTGGCTTCCCATATGGCACTCTCAACTGGTTGACTCTTCCAAATGACCTAGATGGAAGCTATATCTTTGTTTCTCAATCTCTTCACTTGTTTATCCAAAATCTCCACTTGGACCTCCTCATAAGTCAAACTATCTTCTACAACACCCGTAAGATACAAGGGCAATATCACACTTGGGTCACCCACACACTTTTTCAAGATGGACACATGGGATATCGGATGTACCATGCCCATCTCCATAGCTAACTCCAACTCATTGCAACCTTACCAATCCTTCCTAAAACTCCATAAGAACCCAAAAACCATGGGCTTAATTTCTCCTTCTTGTCAAACCAGACCACACCCTTAATAGGTGAGACCATTAAATAGACCTAATGGCCAACCTTAAATGCACGATCTCTTCTCCTCACATTAGAATATGACTTTTGTCTACTTTGGGCTGGTTTCAATCTCCCCCTTATGAACCTCACCTTTTTCAAGGCTTCCATGACCAAATCTGGATCTAGTAAAGCCATTTCCTCTACTTCAAATCACATAATTGAGGACCTACAACGCCTACCATAGAGAGCTTCAAAAGGAGCCATACCAGTGCTTGGTGGTAACTATTGTTATAAGAAAATTCAATGAGTGGAAGATGTTCATCCCAACTACCCTTAAACTTCAAAACACAAGCACTAGGCATATCCTCAAGAGTTTGGATAGTCCTCTCAGTTGATCATACGTTTGAGGGTGAAAGGTTATGCTAAGCTTAACCTTGGTACCAAGATCTTTTTGGAAAGGCCTCCAAAAGTGAGAAGTGAATTGAGCACCACAATCTGAGATGATAGACAACACCCCATGTAATCTAACCAAATCATGAATGTACAATTTGGCATAATCTTATCACACCATAGTAGTTTTGACTGGTACGAAGTGAGTCAACTTTGTTATTCTATCCACAACAAACCAAATAGAGTCAAAATGTTTCCTAGTCTTAGGCAACCCAACCACAAAATCCATGTTGATTTCTTCCCACATCCAAGTCGGAATATCTATATCTTGGGCTAGGCCACTAGGCCTTCGGTGTTCGGCTTTCACTTGTTGGCAATTGTGACATCTGAATATAAACTTGGCAATACGTCTCTTCATACCACCCCACCAATACACTTCCCTCAAGTCTCTGTACATCCTTGTATAACTGGGATGAATGGAATAGGATGAATTATGGACTTCTTTCGAGATCACTTCTTTCAAATCATCCACATTGGGCACACACAATCTACATTGCTGTCTAAGGGAACCATCACCCCCTTGGGAGAAAACCTCCAGTTTATCATCTCTCACCAAGGCCTTTAACTCTAGCATGGCGGGGTCAATACATTTTTTTGCCTTTACCTCCTCAATCAAAGAAGACTTAGAACTATCAACAACTACTACACCCCATTATCAACTTCATCCAACCTAAACTCCAATCTAGCCAACTGGTGGACCTCTCTGGCAACATCTTTGCAACCATCATCAACATGAGCTAGACTACCCATAGACACCCTACTTAGAGCATCGGCCATAACATTAGCTTTGTTGAGGTGATAATGCACACTTACATTAATAATCTTTAGAGAGCTCTAACCACCTTATTTAACACAAGTTATAATCCTTTTGGGTAAACACATATTGAAGAATCGTGTTATCGATAAACACATCAACATGAACACCGTACAAGTAGTGATGCCAAATTTTCAAAGCAAATACCACAGGCGCCAATTTAAGATCACGGGTAGGATAATTCTTCTCATGCACCTTAAGTTGTCTAGAGGTATATGCTATCACCTTACCACCTTGCATCAAAACAAACCCCAAACCAATTCTTGAGGCATCACCATAAACAACAAATCCCTCCAACTTTTCTGGTAGAGCCAAGGATGGAGTAGAGAAGCTTATCTTTCAAAGTTTGGAATCTCTTTTCACACTAATTAGTCCACAAAAATTTTGCCTTCTTTTATGTCAATTTAGTCATAGGAGAAGCAATAGAAGAGAAACTATTCACAAACCTCCAGTAATAACCCGCCAAACCCAAAAAGCTTCTAATATCAAATGGAATCAAAGGTCTAGGCCAATTTCTAATCACCTACGTTTTCTTAGGGTCTACTTTAATGCCATCACCTGACCTTACATGCCCTAGAAAAGCAACATCTTTCAACCAAAACTCACATTTCTCATATTTTCCATACAACCTGTCCTCCCTCAAGATTTGCAACACCACTCTCAAGTGATCCACATAATCCTTATCGCTATGGGAGTAAATCAAGATATCATCAATAAAACCACCACAGATAAGCCGAGGTGACCCTCCTCATAAGATCTATCAATATAGTTAATGTATTAGTCAACTTAAAAGACATAACCACAAACTCAAAGTGCCTACACCTAGTCTGAAAAGTCATCTTAGGAATGTCACACTGCCTCACTTTCACTTGGTGATACCCGGACCGAAGATCAATTTTAGAAAAATGACTAGCCCTTTGAAGTTGATTGAAAAGGTCATCAATCTTTGGTAGAGGATACTTGTTGTTTATGGTGACTCTATTAAGTTGTAGGTAATCAATGCACATTCTAAGAAAAACATTCATTTTTTTCACAAACAACCCAGGTGCACCCCAAGATGACTTACTTGGCCTTGTAAAACCTTTTTCCAACAAATAACTCAATTGCTCCTTCAATTCCTTCAACTCCGCTGGGGCCATATGGTAAGTGGGAATAGAAATGGGTTAAGTATCAAGAAGGAGGTCTATACTAAAATCTATTTCCCTTTCGGGAGGAACACTGGGAAGCTTATTGGGAAAGACATCAACAAATTCATTAACCACAGGAACAGACTCAATAAGAAGGACTTTAATTTGGAATCCAAATCCCTAACCCTGACAAGATGATAAAGACAACCTTTAGAAATAAACTTTTAGAACTTAAGACAAGAAATGAATATACCCTTGACCACCACATCATGACTTTCCCGATCAAGGACGGGCTCATTGGAAATTTGAATTTAACCCTATGGGTTCTACAATCAATAAAAGAATATTATGCATGCAACCAATCCATACCAAGAATGAAATCAAAATCCACCATATCTAATTCAACAAAATCACAGGCAAATATTTTATGAAAATAAGCACGGGGGAAATTTCTATAGAATCTTTTAGCAACAATGGACTCACCAATGGGGTAAACACTTCATAAGGTTCACACAACAATTTGGGACTAACATGAAACTTTTTGGCCACTAAAGGAGTAATAAAAGGAAGATGGAACCAGGGTCTATCAATGCAAACACATCGAAATCAAAAACCTTTAAGATACCGGTAACAACATTGGGCACCTCATCAACTCCTTGCTACCTTGAAAAGCATAGAATATATTTTTCTGTTGAGCACCCCTTTGTTGGCCTCCCTTTTTCCTTTGACCTGTATTTGCACCTCTGCATTGTGGACAACTATCTCCACCTTTGTTTTGTGCATGAGGACAATCAATAACTTTATTACCCATCATATCACAACCAAATAAAGCATTAGAATTCCACAAATATAGACAACTATGATTTTTTTCACACCTTGGACATCTAAGATTTACCATTCCTCCATTACCACCTTGGGATCTTTGATTAGGCACCCTTTCATTGGCCAACCTCTTGTTGGAAGCATTTGATGACCCTTGGCCTTGGAACTTAAGGCCTTGAGGTAACCGGCCACCCTTAGAGCCTTGGAACCCACCTTCAAATTGAGCCCTCTTAGACTCACCAACCCTTCTCTTTCTATGCTTTTTACTCTCTAGTTGCTCGGCATATGTCATGATTTAAGACAAATCTATATCCCCTACTAGCATATTGGTACGACACTTTTCATTAACCATATTAACAACACCCAACACAAATTTGTTCATCCTTGTCCTAGGTTCGACAACCAATTGTGGAGCATACTAGGAGAGTTGGTTTAACTTGAGGGCAAACACCCTCACACTCATAGACCATTGCTTTAGACTCATAAATTCTATCATCTTTGTCTCCCTTAGCTCAATAGGAAAGAACCGATTGAGAAATGCCATCTTCAACTCCTCGCAAGGGATAGCATCATCATTCCCCTTCTTCATCTTCCATTGAGTGAACCATATTTGTGCCACCCTTTTAAGTTAGTAAGCTACCAACTCCACTTCTTTCCTCTGAATTAACCCCCATAATGGATAACACCTTATACACCTCATCAATGAATTCTTAGGGATCCTCATCCACCTTGGACCCAAAGAACTCCGGTGGATTCATCCTAGTAAAATCCCTCACCCTTGACACCGGAGTAGGAGCATGAGAGCTTTGTACCCCTTAGTTGATTTGGTTGGTCATAGCATAAGCTAACATAGCAATAGCATGTCGGAATTTTTCTTGGCCTACTCCTCCTTTTTGAGGAGCGAGAGGAGTCGATTGCTCCTCGGGTGTACGGGCTCTTCTTCGTCTTGGAATCAACATGATCTAGAATAGGAAAGAACATTCATTAGGGAAAAGACTTACCTTAAGTTCTATAGAACGAACTACATCATGAAGAAGGAAAACATTTCTTAAAACGTGTCATAGTCTCGTATACATAGTTTTGGTGCACTTAACAACCATGAACAAGACTCTAATAGACGTGATGTGTTGGATTCCAAGGACCATTAACAACCTAGTGCTATAATACCATGTTTATCATGACCCAAGCCTAGGGCCTAGATGTGACACGATGAATGGGAACCCAAAGGGACCCAAACAAGCCTCTTAGCATATCAGTCACACATCCTTGATCAAGGAAGCAAAGTAAACAACAACAACAGATATTATAAAAGGAAAGTTAGTGTCACAACCCAAACTAGTGCCTAGATATGACACAACACATGAGGAACCCAAAGGAACCCTAAGCAACCCTCTTAACATATCACTACATATCATTGGTCATGGAAGCCATTAAACACAATAAAAGAATAGAAATAAGGGCATAAGGACTAACGGAAAACCTTCATTTCATAAAACATCAAAAGAGTCAAAGACAATCAAGCTTATAGCATCATTACATACTTGTTCAACAACACCTCCAAAGATAGAACTTAGTGGGGGCAGAGATAAGCAACCAGACTCACGCTCATAATAATGACAATAGGAAATGAAATTTACAAGATATAGCCTAAACATAAGAATGAGAGAAGATAGATATTGTCTAAGACTTGAGGACTCACCAAAAGCTAACTTGAATAATTCGTCTAGCAACGTGGAGGAGATTCATGCGAGCTCTGGTTCCTATATAGTAATATCATGTAGGCATAGAGTATATGTCAGTACGTTTGAATGTACTAAGTATGTAGGATGCAATGCATCAAGAGATAGGCAACGTAGGCAAAATGCAATATCATAAGCAATGGATAACATAATAATAATATGTCATGTACAAATGATTTTTGAAGTAAAACATGCTTATATAGAACATAACATGTATAGGAATAGACCATCATCATAGACCAAGCAACTTAGTACTTGGAATCTAAGGTAGACCACCCCTTAGAAATAATTGAGGTATCAACCGATCAATTCGATGACGGCTTACCACCCCCAGCCTAGGTGATTAAGGTACAAACCCCTCAATTGGTTGATGGATTACTACCCCCATCCTAGGTAATTGAGGTACCAACCCCTTAGTTGGTTGATGGCTTACCACCCCCATCTATGCGATTGAGGCATCACCCCTCAATTGGCTATGGTCAACTCAAAACACAATAGATACTTCTCGTGGAATTAACACATGCATAACATCTCGGCATCATCATAAAGTCACTTAACACATATGCCAAGTATTGGGACTTCATCAACACATGATACATTAGTCAGATATTTTATCAAACACTTGGTGGGTGTGCAATGCTACTGTAAAACCATGCAATTCAAGAGTTAAATCATGCAAGAAAACATAATGTAAAATCACCCACCAAAACTTGGTAATATCCTCATGTAACATACATCAAAATATCATCAAATCTCAAGATAGATCTAAGATTCATTGCTCAAAACATGCTTAAACAGTCACGCTTTCACAAAACCACAAGATACTTCATATTCAAGTTCATAATAGAAGATCCATAAGTAAAATCAACTTAGAAATATGTAATTTAGTAAAAAGGAAGCTTGAGCACCATGGGTGAAAGGACCCAAAGGTTAAAACCCACATACCTTTACTTTGGATAATAACTCGACGAAGATTGGAAATAGAGACTTGAACCTTGACTGAAATCTTTAAGATTCGGATGAGATTTGGCACTTGAAGGTTTAGGTGAAATATTTATCTAAGTGTTTGAGAGAGTATTGAGAAATGTCTTGTATGATATGAAGGTGAAATATGGCTAAATACAGGTATTTTCACACATAGGAGGACTTAGGCCCTAGGCCCAAGATCCAAAAGCCTTGGTCCGAGATAAAATTACTGGCAATAGAATACACAGGTCCGCTATGCGGACCTATCACGTATTCAAATTTTACACTGGTCCATGATGGAGGTGAATCACGTTACCATCGCGGACTAACACTGGATAAGCAAAATTATGGATTTTTGAATTTTGATATGGTTGCTCTAAAATCGGGGTTAGACCCATTACCCACTCAATTTTGTCCCCTGATCAAGGATATAAAGTCAGATTTTGGATATCACACATGGATTTAAGATATATAAAAATTACGATTCCGAGCACTTCTAAGGCATATTTTTGAATACTTTATTTTTTTTTTGGGGGGGGGGGGGTTCTTTTCAATATCTCCCCCATGGGAACATTCATCCCGAATGTCAAAGAAAAGTACATAAGAAGAGTAATCATGAAGAAATCATCCCTAAAAAGAATTCACTAACACATTTAAAACATCGTTTTTAAAATCTTGACATAAGTGCAAAAGTCATCATGAACTTGTCAACATAAACATGAATGCATACAAATGTCATAGGAGCTGAAACATAAGACATGAAATCATACAAAGGACTTGATGTGTTATCATAAGCTTGAATAGAATAAAGGAGTACGGATAATGCTTCTCCATGCCCGTTCCGGCTCCCTAAGAGACTTTCAACTTGATGATTCTTCAAAAGGGCCTTGACGAACACCATATCCTTAATAATCAACTTCTCCACCCTTCCATCCAATACCTCCCCAGGATCCTCTCCTAATCCAACTTATCCGCCACAGTATCCACGAACTCCAAGAGTTCTATAGCACTAGAGTCACCAACACATCCCCTCAACTTAGAACCATGATGAACCAGATTAACCCTATCCATATCCATAGGCAACCCCATTTGAATGCAACCTCACCAATCCTCCCAACACTCTATAAGGACTCATAAACCTTAAACTTAGTTCCCTCTTTTGTCAAACCGGACCACACTCTTCATGGACGAAACCTTCAAATACAACCAATCACTAACATTAAATTGAAGATCCCTTCTCCTCATATCGGTACAGGACTTTTAATGACTTTGGACTGTCTTCAACCTTTCCCTAACCAACCTCACCTTCTCCAAAGCCCCTGTAACCAGATACGGACACAACAAAGCAAATTCTCCAACTTCAAACAACCAAAATGGTGATCTATAATGCCTACCATAAAGGGCCTCAAAGGAGCCATAATAATGCTAGAATGATAATTATTATTAGTCTCATCAAGAACCCTCTTTCTCAACTCGTCAACACTAGGCACACACAGTCTACCTTGGCACCTAAGGGCACTATCTCCCCCTCGGGAGAAAACCTCCACCTTGCCAACGCTAGCCAAAGCCTTCAATTGTAACAAGGAGGGATCAAGACCTTGCTTTGCTTTAACCTCATCAACCAAGGAAGGTTTCTGAACCACCAAAAACTATAATACCACCATAGTCAACCTCTTCCAACCTAACACTCAATCTAGCCAATCGGAGGACCTCCCTAGTCACCTGTTTGCTACCACCATCAATATGAACCAGGCGACCCATGGACACCCTACTTATAGCATCAACTATAACATTAGTCTTGTCGGGATGATAATGCACACTCATATCATAATACTCAAGAAGTTCTAACCACCTTCTTTATCTCAAGCTAAGATCCTTTGGGTGAACACATATTGGAGACTCTTGTGATCAATAAACATATGAACATGCACCCTATACTAGTAATGACATCAAATTGTTGAAGCAAATACCACGTCGGGCAACTCAATGTCATAGATAGGATAATACTTCTCATGCATCTCAAATTGTCTAAAAGCATAAGCTATCGCATTACCATTTGGTATCAACACACAACCCAACCCAATTCGGGAGGCACCACAATACACAACAAACCCTTCCAACGCTTCTAGTGGAGACAAGATAAGAGAAAAGACAAGCTTGTCCTCCAAGGTTTGGAAACTCTTTTCACACTCATCTGTCCATACAGTTTGCCTTCTTTTAAGTCAACTTAGTCATAGGAGAAGCAGTAGGAGAGAACTCATTCACAAACTGTTGATAGTAACTCGCTAAGCCCAAGAAACTCTTGATGTCTGAGGGAGTCAAAGCTCTAGTCCAATTTCTAATCACATTTGTCTCCTTAGGATCCACCTTAATACTATCCCTTGACACTACATGACCTAGAAAGGTAACCTTTTTTAACCAAAATTCACACTACCCATACTTAGCATACAACTTCTCTTTCCCCGAGATTTGAGACACTACCTTCAAATGGTTCACAAGCTCTAGATAAATCAATACTTCATCAATAGAGACCACAACAAACATAACAAAATTAGGATTGATGACCCTATTCGTGAGACCTATAGACATTACCAGTGCATAAGTCAAACCAAAAGACACCACACGAAATTGAAAATATCAAAAAAGACATTCACTAACTCAATTATCATCGAGAACAATTCAGTAGAAATAACTTAGGTTCAACACCCCTAACTCTTACAAGATGATAAATGCTACCCTTAGAGATCAATTTTACATTAAAAAAACAAAATGGTCTTAACCCTTCATGACCACCTTACAAGCCGCCGCTCAAGGATAGGTTTGTTAGGGAATAGTAATCTAACTATATGGGCCCTACAATCAAAGGAGACATAACATCTATGCAACTAATCCATCCCAAGTATGGCATCAAAATCCATCACATCAAACCCAACAAGTCACAAAGCAAGACCTAATACAATATGAACACAGAACAATACCTATGAACATTCTAACAATAATAGACTTAAAAAGGGGTAGAATCCAAATGTTCACACAATAACTAGGGGCACTCTTGAAGCCCACTAGTAATAAGAAAGAATAATGAAA
>JAOTQR010088671.1:0-34085 GCA_025774065.1 Solanum ossicruentum
GGTGAGAAGATTCATAAGGAAGAAGGTTTTTTATTATTTGTAGCAAGGCTGCTTATGCTGATATTCACGTGATTGAAGAGTTTACTGACTTTCCTAGAGGCATGTTTTCTTTGAAATATGTAGATTGTACAATAGAGCAAGCCAGAAAAAGGAAAGCCATTACTCACAACTTTTGAAAAAAGGTATAAAAGAAGTTTCACCTTTGGAAGGGTAAACTTCATTTGGTGGTAAGTCTGCTCTAATCAACAATGTGCTCCAAAACATATCTATTTATCAACTATCAGCCATCATCCCTCCAAAATGTGTTATACATGATCTCCATAGAGTTTTTGCTAGATTTTTGTATAATTTTAAAGAAGACTAAAGAAACAAACATTGGTGTCTTGGGTAGAGGTTTTCTTACTTAAAACAGGAGAATTGATAAGTTTTACATCGTTGCTTTATGTGGCAAAAGCTTTGTTTGCAAAGACCTTTTCTATAGTTACTCGCTCCGTTTAAAAAAGAATGACCTTTTTTCTATTTTAGTATGTTTAAAAAAATGACCTATTTCATTTTTTTAGCTATATTTTAATTTCAACTTTCCACATGACATGTTTAAGGCCACGAGATTAAATAGCATTTTGGTACATTTTATATAACATTGATTTACAACCACACAATTAAAAGTATTAATTTGTAAGGACCCAAATTTTATACCACCTCAATAGAGCATAGAAATTTGGTTTCGAAAAATTTTTGGACCAAGGTGACACTTTATGGAAGCCTTCACGGTCTGTGTGGTGCTTTATGGACCGTGTGGATCCTCCTTGAAGTGGCCCTTGGCCTTATGTGGTGTGTGAGGGCTTTGGTGTGGAGTTTAAGACCAAGGCATACCACACTTGGACCAAACATGGACCGTGTGAGACCATACAGACCGTGTGGTGGATCGTATGGTAGCCTTGGGCTTGAGACTCCACAGTTTTGAGCATAAGTGTAGTGGTAAGTCCATGTATACGGTCCGTATGGCCTACCATATGGGTTTCAAAGTGAAATTTTTTTAAGTATTAGATCACCATATCAGAACTTTGTTGTGAAAAATTTTCTAAGTGAAATGGTACGGAGGAGTACACGGTCCATATAGCTTGGTATGCACCGCAAGACCAATCGTTGAGTACTTTCGCCAAATTTTTCTAAGTATGGAGTCTTCAATCTCAAGCTAAGCTCACTTTCAAGTCCTCAATAAAATCTTATGTGGTTTAGTGTCACCATGGGCCTCCTTCGTCAAGCCAAGTTCAAAGAAATTCCATTGGCTAAGCTTTTCACAAGAATCGATAGAAGGATCAATTTTAATTAGTGATATCTCTTATCACAAAATAAACTGGGTGGCCTATAAACTATCAAATTGAAGATCTTTAAATTAGCTTTCCAACACATCCAGTTTCACCTCATTCTGAGTTCAGATCAAGAAGTTATGCCCCTTTTTGTAAGTCCATTTGTGTAGTGTTTTTTGAGATTTGACTAAGTGAGGTCTCACGGGAGGGTTTTGTGGTCCATGAAACCTTTTATCGATGGTGAGACCTCCTCACTGGACCCCTGACAAGAAATGTTATTTTGCTTTATTAATGGTTTTTTTTTTGGTAAATGTAGCTTCTCCTAAGGGTCTTTTATGACTTCGTATGCTATCCTAAGACCTCCAAATGACCTAAACTCTATTCCTCTCATTCAAATTCATTCCTACACTCAGAATTATATTCAAACTCTCTTAAGAACTCTCTAAGGTGAACATTGAAGGATTTTCTTGAACCTTAAGGAACGGGGTCTCCTCTTCATCAAATTTCTTCCAATTTCTTTTTGAATCTTCTTCATTAGCTAAGGTATGTGAGTTTTGCTTCTTGGTCCCTTTCAACCAAGAAGACCCAAACTCTTTTACGTTGAATTTCATGGAATTTTAGCTTACTTTAAATATGGATTTTAAGAATCATGATTTAATAAATTCAATTGGAGCATGAGTTATACTTATTTGTTCATTTTAAAGTTATTTTAGACCTAATATGAGGAATTACATTAAAGTTATGAAGTTATGAATACGCATGTTCCCTTTAAAACTTGATTTGTGCATGAGTAGCTTATATTATGATTTGAATATGAATTTTACTTATGTTTTACTTGAATTTCATATGTATTGTTGATTTAAGCGTGAATCTCTATGACCCATGCTATTCTCATCTCATTCATGGCATATACATACATGACTATGGTTTTTATGAAGTTTATAAAGTGGGTCAAGACCCAATAATATTTATATATATGATTTTGGTAAGATTATGGTTATGACAAGAATGTGATCATATAAATGTCTAATATTATGGCTCTTTGACCAGTTATGGGTGTTTAAACCACTATGTTTAGGGAGCATTGATTGAGGTTTGAGGCGGGGTGGACTATCCCCAAGGGTCCATACTCATTTCTCAAGAAGGTGCTCCAAAGGAGCTATTCCTATGCATGAAAAGTATTCATGAAGAATAATTTGGCTTTTTACCCTATTAGGCATGATTACGAAGAAAGTGATTTGACCTTTATGCCTAAGATTGCATATAAATGATTTGGAAGTCTTATGCCTCTTCTACAAGCATGTATATATATGTATTCTAGTGTGATGATGACCTAGCACCGAGAGAACCTTGAGATTGAGGTTCATCCTATTAGTTGAGGCATGATTAGTCAGAGATGAATCTCATTGTCCCATAATTATGTGCCTAACATAGGTATATGTTTATGCCCCAAAGGGAAAGAAGGAGAAGAATGTTAAGGATCTACCTTTGGCAAGTTGGTCACCTCTTTATCCGTTGGGGTAGACAATAGAGTTCCAAGTTATAGCTCACTTGGTCTTATGTCCATTGCGGTCCCATCCTTATTATATATGAAGTATTTGTGCATCCATTCATCATACATCTCATGGCATATTGATATAAGCTATTCACTTGACATATAGTTCTTTCTATATATGTGTCCTTGTCATCTAACATTGAATGCAGGTTTAATTGGTTTATTTGTATTGCATGCCCATATACTTAGTACACTCAAATGTATTAATGCATACTTTTTGCCTACAAGATCTAACCATGTAGGAACTGAAGACTACCTTCATCCACCGTTTGACAGCTTGATTGGATTTGAGACATTTGTTGTGGTAAGTCCTATCTTCCTAGGATAAGCCATCATTCCTCTACCTATGTTTCTTTTGTTTATGTTATTTACTTTGATGGTTAGCTCGGGACATGTCTTGGCCCCACCCCATTCTATGACTAGAGGCATTGTTTGACCTTTTGTAGACTCTTACTGGATCTATATGTTATGTGTTGTATTTGGAGCTTATGGTTATGGTTATCTATTGGATATGACTATTATGGATTGATTATGAGAATTATGATATGTATGTATGTTTGATGTGGAAATGTGGAAGATCCTAAGTTTCATATTACCCCTATAGAGTGAGTCATACTTACCCGCTCCTTGGTTCTTATGTGCTATGTGCTATATGAATCAATGTTAAATCACTATCCCTATGACATCCCCATAGCATGAGTCCTACTTTTTCATTCCTTAGAACTATGCATTTACTATTTTATGTGCGCTTTCAAACCGATAATGTGTGGATAGATGCTATAAGGATTGTTTGGGGACTTTCGAGTTCCTATTCACCATTCACTTCTAGACCCTAGGTACAGGTCATGACAGAGATGGTATTAGAGCACTAGTTTTATAAATTGTCCTCAGAGTCCAACATGCCACGTCAAGTAGAGTATTATTCATGGATGTAAAACATGCCTCATCTATGGGTAGGAGGCTACAAGACGTTTTAGGAAATGTTTCACTTTTTCATGACTTATATCGTGCCATGGAATGTGTCTTAAGATTTTTTCATGCACCTAGAGGGTAGCCTAGATGTAACTGGCACTCAAAGACTATTACCAGTCTCCAAGCGAACCATTTGACCTCGTCACATCCATTCATTCTTTCAAAACAACGGAAGACATAAGAAATAACAATAAACTAGTGTGCATTCAATCCCATCTCTTCTACATCAAGGAATAGGGCCATAGGCCACAAAACTTGTCAACATCCATAGCAATAATATAGAAGTAAAGAGCTCAGTTCAGAAAAGGGGAAAGAACACAACATCAAGTCATCATCTCTATGTCTATAAAGCCTCTACTTCTACAGTCTAAGAAGGTGCCATGACAGGCCATGACTACCACAACTCGAAGAAACAACTCAAAACATAGGAAATAAGTAAATGGTATCCTCCAAATGTAGGGGAGGGCTCACCAATCTCTGAACTAGGAAGTGTTGAACCTCAACAGACCATCTGCTGAAGTCCTCTAGCTGTAGGATCTACATCATAAAATGATGCAGCACCAAATGACGTCAGTATATAGAATGTATGGTATGCAAAAATGGGGTAAAAGGGAAATAGTATAATATGGGATGACATAAACTCATCAATACTCATCTCAACTCAAGAGCAAGGAATGAACAATGTCATATCAACATCAATCAAGACTCATACCATCACGTTAACATAAAAGTACTATCAAAGGGATACCTATCTGGGAGTTTCTCTAAGTGACAACCATCACCTATAAGCCAATGATTATACAACGAAATGATGTTGTTGCCGCATCTACCTAGTACATTGCCGGGGTAAAAAGCGTGACATCTGTGGATCTATAATAACATCAAGTCCTCTTTTAGGACTAAGAAAACATCTATTCTCACAGTCTAATCCTCTTCCTACGCTGATAATGTAGTTAGTAAGTGCGAGTGATAGTAACTCTTACCCATTTCGCTACTCAATACTCCTCCCAGGACTCAACATGCTCATAAGACATCAAACATCAAGATTTCTCATCACTTAGTCTCCTTTGGACAAAGAACATCAAATCAATGGATTACGAACATTATATTAAGATTAAATTCATCCTCTTAAGACTCTAAGACATTAGTCAACATCAACATCATTCCTCATCACGCTCACCTCAAGACCAGAAATCACAGCAACAAGCACTATTTCATCATAAAGGCTCTAAACATCCACCCTAAGTTCATTCTTGTATTTGTTAACAGTAGCATATATAGTTATGTGAAATCATTCATAATAAATCATTTGTGCAGTAAATTAAGTTTGTGATGGACATCAACCTGAAGAAAAATATAAATATAATTGTATGTTTTCAAGAAATTACTCAAGAATTATATGTACCAACTCAATACATCCATCTACTCATCTACTTTGATTGTTGGGGCACATGGGTGAACAAAATCATGATTTGGATAGCCTTACATATCTAGAATAAGAAAAACTTAATCTTTTTCAAGAATATACCTCAATTTTGAAATCCCCAAACTTTCTCTTCTTTCTCTCTCAAGAATATACACTTAGAACTAGAAAATAATGGGTTTTAAAACTGCTTAATCGGATATAAACGACCTCATATATGTTTTTGATGTTTAAGATGGGCTGGGGAATGACCTAAAGGCCCTTGCCGTAATAAAATAAATAATTTTAATCCCGCAACACCACGTTCGCGTCACGCCAGGTGCGAGGACATGTGTATTTCGGAAATTTTTGCTTCTTTCAGTTTCCCGTTGAAAATAAAAAATACCTAAGTGTAAGTCCACATCCCAGGTGCATCGCACCCTGGGCGCGCACTCTCACTATCTTGAAATTAATTAACAAAAATTATTTTTTGGCTTGGTTGCTCTAAATTCGAGTCGAGGTCATTCTCCCACTTAATTTTTTGCATTGATCGCAAATGTAATCTTGAATTTTTCATTGGAGCTTGGGAAGATGTACTATGCGTACGATTACATTCTAGGGGCATTTTGATAATTTTATGAGGTATTACATCACCTCCCCCTTGGGATCATTCGTCCTCGAATGATGAGTAAAGGTAGAACGGAGGCACGAGTAGACTCAATGCTCATCTTACTCCTCACTCTTGAACTCTCAACTACCCATCACTTTCTGTATTTCTATATTAGACTCAAGAATAGAATCTACATATCAATTCGAGAATGGAAAGTTCAATTATGTTAAGGACAAGGACATTACCTTTGACATTATTGTCATTTGGTATTAATAGGTGCAGGTATTTTCTTTTCATGGCTTCCTCAGCTTCCCATGTAGCTTCCTCAATGAATTGATTCGTCCATAGAACTTTGACGGAGGCTATCTCCTTATTCCTCAGCTTACAAACTTGACGATAAAGAATTTGGACTAGAACCTCCTCATAGGACAGACTATCTTTTACTCCAGTACTCTCCTTAAGGATTGCCTGTAACAACCCCAAAAAGTTCTTAAAATTATGCCTTGGAAGTGCTCAAAATTATAATTTCTATATAGCTCAAAATCCATACGCGATATAAAAAATTTGACTCAATATTCTTTTTTGACGGGGTCCTTTTGAGTGGATAATGGGTTTAACCCGAATTTAAAACAAACGATTAAAAATTTGTTTTTTGGTATTTTTTGATTTCCAGAATTGATCCACGATAGTACAATGATGCGCAATCATTGCGGACCTATGTAAATCTTGCCTTTGTGACTGGTCTGCATCGCGGACCTATATATTTTGCTACCACTAATTTTTATCTCAGATCAAGGCTTTTGGATCTTTGGCCTAAGTGTTCCCAAATGTGAAAATACCTATACGTAGCTATTTTTTACCCTCATATCATTCTAAATATTTCCCAATACTTATTCAAACACTTAGTCTGATATTTTACTCCTAAACTATGGTCTCAAAACCCTTTTTGGATCTTAAGGATTGCACTCAAGCTTCAAGTCTCCATCTCAAATCTTCATCAAGTTCATCTCCAAAGCTAAGGTATGTGATTTTCTTTCATGGATTTTTTTCATCCATGATACCCAAGCTTCCTTTTACTTAAAGTTGCATGATTTAAAGATGATTTATTATGGGTCTTATTTATTATGAAAATCATTGAACACTATGTTGGGGTTTATGAAATTATGACTATTTTACTATGTTTTGGGCTATGAATCTTTGATCTATCTGAAGATTTGATGAAGGGCTTTGATGTATATTCCTTGAGGGTGTTATGCAATATCTATTGGTGGCTTTAAATTGAATTTTCTAGCATTATTTCACTCTTGAATTACATGGTTTTACACTAGCACTACATACCCTCTAAGTATTTGATAAAATGTCCGGTTATGGATTCTTGAGGAATTGAAAGTCGAACGCATGTATTATGAGTTGAATGAATATATGATAATAATATGATGATGAAATGATAATGAAATGAATATATGTACATGGTATTCTCTCTATATTATTGGAATGTGACCATGACCTACTCGGCAGTTGCACGCCGGGTAACCTTGTCAAGGGGTTCATAGCTTGATAACCTATTGAGGGGTTTGTACTCCGGCACCATGGATGGTAGGGTGCGACTATCCATCAACCTTGTTGGGGGTTTGTACCCATCAACCTATTGGGGGTTTGTACTCCGGCACCATGGGTGGTAGGGTGAAACGATCCCCCAACCTATCAGAGGGTTTGTACTCCGGCACCAAGAGTGGTAGCGTGCGAAGATTCATTAATCTATTGAAGAGGTTTGTATCTCAATTACCAAGAGTGGTAGGATGTGATAATCCACTAATAGTTTAATGGTCTCTTCTTACATATATGTTATGTCCTATGTAAGCATGCTTTACTTAAGCATCAATCATACATGCCATATTATTATGATGCTAGCTATTGTTTACCTCTATGCATTTTTACTATGGTGCCTATCTTTTCTTGCATTACAACCTACATATTTAGTACATTTAAATGTACTAACACATACTCTATGCCTACATGATGTCACCATATAGGAACTAAAGCACCGCTTGATCATCCTCCTTCTCTACGTGGCTAGTTCGATTGTCCTACAAGATTGTTACTGAGTCCGCCATTTTTAAGACATCGCTTATGATCTCTTGCTATGTATTAAGGGTGATCCCAATTGATTGCCTTCCCCCCCACTCTTATCTATGTAGTAGAGATGTTGTTGGACATGTTATGTATCTATGTTTGAGCCTCGACTCTCTTGTTATCTTGATGTTATGATATATAAGTTTACCTTTAGTCTCAATTTCCCTTGTTCATGCTTTATTATTATTGCCATTTTAATATATTCTATGACCAAGAATGTGTAATGATATGCTATGAGGCTTGTTTAGGGTCCCTTTAGGTTCCCCATTCACTGGTCACGTAGAGGCCCTAGTCTTAGGTCGTGATAAAGATGGTACCAGAGCACTAGGTTGTTAGATCCTTGGAGTCTAACACTCCGAATTGATTAGTGTCCTATTCATGGTTGTGTTGTGCACCATAACTATGAGTAGGGGGCTGTGAGATGTTTTAGGAAACATTTCCCTTCTTCATGTTCTAAGTCATGCTATAGAGTTGAGCTTTCCTCCCTAATGCTTGTTCTTTGTTATGCTAAATCATGCCTAACACGAGAGGAGGATGAGCCTGCACGCCCAAGGAGCCACCGACCAATGGAGAACTTAGGGATGCTCTCACCTTTCTTGCACAAGTGGTGGGTAATTAAGCCAATCAAGGGGCCCAAACCTCTCATGCTCCTGCTTCGACCTCCCGAGTGAGATACTTCATGATAATGAATCCCCGAAATTCCATGAGTCGAAGGTGAGTGAGAACCCTCAAGAATTCATCGATGAGGTTTACAAGATTTTGGTTATCATGGGTGTGAGGTCGTAGGATAAGGCAGAGCTGGCGGCCTACCAACTCAAAGTGGTAGCTCAAATATGGTATAACCAATGGAAGGAAGAGAATGGAGTCAACTATGTGGTGCTTTGAGAGGAGTTTAAGGTGACATGGAGTCAACTATGTGGTGCTTTTAGAGGAGTTTAAGGTGACCTTCCTTAATCGGTTCTTCCCGCTTGAACTTAGGGAAGCTAAGTTGGTGGAATTTATGAATTTTAGACAAGGGCCCATGAGTGTGATGGAGTATGCCCTCAAGTTCAACAAGCTTTCAAAATATGCTCCACATTTTGTGGTCGTCTCAAGATCTAGGATGAATAAATTTGTGATAGGTGTGTTCTACTTAGTTAGTGAGAAGTGCTAGTCTGCCATTTTTGTTAGTGACAGGGACTTGTCACATTTGATGACCTATGCTGAGCAAATAGAAGAGGAAAAATTAAGAAAGAGGAGGGGTCATGAGACTAAGAGGGCCCGTTTCGAGGGTAAGTTCTAAAGGGGTGGCCGAATCCACCAAGACCGAGGGTCCTCTCATACCTCTAATAGGAGATTTGCCAATGACTTCCCAAATACCCAAGGTGTTGGTGTTGTGGTTCCTAATGAGGTGTGTCCTAGGTGTGGTAAGGGTCATAAGGGCTCATTCTTAAGAGATACTAATACATGCTTTGGTTGTGAGGAAGTGCGTCACAAAAAGGTAGATTACCCTAGAAATCGCAACAACGGCAAAGAGGTTCATCCTCAAGGTGCTAAAGTAGTTCCTTTGGGGAGAGGTGGCTGACAAAATGGTGCCCCAAGGCATAATCGATTTTATGGTTTTCATGGGAGGCAAAGAGTGGATGAGGTCCCCAATGGCGTTAGCGATATGTTGAAAATCTTTAACTTTGATGTGTATGCATTTATTTGATCCGGGTTCCACTTTTTCTTTTGTTACCCCTTTTGTTGCAAAAAGTTTCATGTTGACCCCAAGTTGTTGCATGAGTCACATGAGGTTTGTACTCCTATTGGTATATCTATTGTTGCTAGAAAAGCTTATAGAAGCTGTCCTATTTGCATCTTACATTAAATACTGCCTTGTTATCTTCTTGAGTTAGACATGATTGATTTTGATGTTATTCTTGGGATAGATTGCTTACATTTATACAATGCTTATATTGATTGTAGAACCCGTAGGATCAAATTCCAATTTGCAAATGAACCCGTCCTTAAGTGGGAGAGTCAAGATGTGGCGGTTAAAGGTAGATTTATCTCTTGCATTAAAGCTCTTAAGTTGATCTCTAATGGGTGTCTTTACCATCTTTTGAGGGTTAGGGATGTGGAGTCTAAAGTCCTTCCCCAAGAGACGGTTCCGATTGTAAATGTGTTTCTTGATGTCTTCCCAAATGACCTTTCTGATGTTACTCCTAAAAGGGAAATAGACTTTGGCATAGAGCTCCTCCCCAATACTCAAACTATTTCTATTCTCCCTTACCGTATGGTCCCAGTGGAGTTGAAGGAGTAATTGAGGGACTTGTTGGAGAACAGGTTCATTAGGTCTAGACAATCATCTTGGGGTGCACCGGTGTTGTTTGTGAAAAAGAAGGATGGGTCCCTTAGGATGTGTATTGACTATGGGCAATTCAATAAGGTCACCATCTAGAATAGGTATCCTCTTCCAAGGATTGATGATTTGTTTGACCAATTGCAAGGGGCTAGCCATTTCTCTAAGATTGATCTTTAGTCCGGGATCATCAAGTGAAGGTGAGGGAGTGTGATATTCCTAAGACTGCCTTCTGTACCAGTATAAGCAGTATGAGTTTGTTTTGATGTCTTTTGGTTGACTAATGCACCAGCCATTTTCATGGACCATATGAATAAGGTTTTCAAATCCTACCTTGATTAATTTGTTATGGTATTCATTGATGATATTTTGATCTATTCGCGTAGTGAGGAGGAGCATATGGCTCATTTGAGGCTTGTGTATCAAAGAATGAGGGAGGAGAAATTGTATACTAAATATGAAAAGTGTGAATTTTGTTTGAGGGAGGTTGCCTTCCTAGGACATGTGGTCTCGGGGGATGATATTAAGGTATATCCTAAAAAGACTGATGTGATTAGAAATTGGACTGGACCATTGACCCCATCAGATATTAGGAGCTTCTTGGGCTTAGCGGGCTGTTATCTGAGGTTTGTGAATGGGTTCTGTTCTATTGCTTCCCCTATGACAAAATTGACTCAAAATAAGGCTAAGTTTGTGTGGACCAATGTATGTGAGAGGAGCTTCCAAATCTTAAAAGATAAGCTTGTGTCTGCTCCTATATTGTCACTACTGGATTGGCTTGAGGGATTTGTGGTGTATTGTGATGTTTCTAGAGTTGGTTTTGGTTGTGTGCTAATGCAAAATGGTAAGGTTATAACATATGCTTCTTGACCACTCAAAGTGCATGAAAAGAACTACCCTACTCATGATCTTGAATGGAACGCCATAGTACTTGCTTTGAAAATTTGGTGACATTATTTGTATAGGTGCATGTTGATGTGTTCAGTGATCATAAGAGCCTCCAATATGCCTTCCCTCGAAAAGATCTCAGCTTAAGGCAAAGAAGATCGCTAGAACTTCTTAAAAATTATGATATGAGTTTGCATTATCATCCGGGTAAGGTAAATATATTGGCGAATGCCTTGAGTAGGGTGTCCATAGGTAGCCTAGCTCATGTTAATGGTAGTGATAAGGAAATGACTAGGGAAGTGAATCGGTTGGATAGATTGGGGGTTAGGTTGGAGGAGGTTGGTAATGGTGATGTTGTTGTTATGGATGATTCTAAATCTTCTTTGGTCGATGAGGTGATGGAAAAACAAGATCTTGATCCCTCCTTGTTAGAATTGAAGGACTTGGTGAAAGAGGGCAAGGTGGAGGTTTTCTTCCAATGAGGATATGTTGCCCTTAGGTACCAAGGTAGGTTGTGTGTACTGTCTGTTGATGGCTTGATAGAAAAGATCCTTGATGAGGCCCATAACTCATCTTATTCTATACACCCTAGTTCCACCAAAATGTAGAGAGATTTGAGAGAGGTTTATTGGTGGGGAGATATGAAAAAGGACATTGCCAAATTCGTTTTCAGTTGTCACAGTTGTCAACAAGTCAAAGCCGTGCACCAAAGGTCGGGTGGCCTTACCCAAGACATAGAGATTCCTACTTGGAAATGGTAGGTGATTAATATGGATTTTGTGGTTGGGTTGCCCAAGACTAGAAAAGGTTTTGATTCCATTTGGATTTTGGTTAATAGGATGACAAAATCGGCTCACTTCCTACCACTTAAGACCACATATAGGGCTAAAGATTATGCAAGGTTATACATCCATGACTTAGTGAGGTTGCATGGGATTCTTTTTTCCATCATATTGGATCATGGAGCTCAATTCACCTCACATTTTTGGAGGTCCTTCAAAGGGGTCTTGGTACTAGAGTTAAGCTTTCTATAGCCTTCCACCCTCAAATGGATGGCCAAGCTGAAAGGACCATCCAAACCTTGAGGATGTGCTTAGATATGTGTTGGAGCTTAAAGGTAGTTGGGATGATCATCTTCTGTTGATTTTGTTTGCATACAAGAATAGCTATCATTCTAGCATCTGTATGGCTCCTTTTGAGGCTCTCTATAGTAGACATTGTTGATCACCGGTGGGGTTGTTTGAGGATGGTAAGGTGGCCTTGTTAGGACCATATCTGGTTATAGTGGCTCTTGACAAGGTTAGGATGATTAGAGAATGGTTGAACACAGCCCAAAGTCGTCAAAAATCTTATACCGATGTGCAGAGAAGGGAGCTTGAATTCAAAGTTGATGATTGAGTCTATTTGAAGGTGTCATCCATGAAGGGTGTGACCCATTTTAGTAAGAAGGGCAAGTCGAGCCCAAGATATGTGGGTCCTTATAGGGTGATGAGAAGGCTTGTCAAGCTAGCTTATGAGTTGGAATTACCAAGGGAAATGGATTTGGTTCATCCGGTGTTTCATGTATGTATGTTGATAAAATATATGGGTGATCCGAACTCTATTGTGCCTCTTGATATTATGGGTGTGGTTGAAGATAATTCACATATGAAGAGGTTTCGGTTCAGATTTTGGATAGGCAAGTGAACAGGTTGAGAAGCAAAGAGGTGGCTTCCGTTAAGGTCCTTTAAGGAATCAACAAGTTGAGAGTGTTACCTGGGAGGAGGAAGCGGACATGCAAAAGTGATATCCTTACATTTTTCACTCTACTCAAGCCTAAGGTATTGATCTAAGTCATTTAAATGATCTTATGTCTTAAGTTTAGCCCTCATGTCATTGCATATGTTCATGTTTAAATTGACAAGTTCGTGATGATTTTACATTTATGATGAGATTTCTGAAATGGTGTTTAATTGCATTGTTACATCTCTATGTGGGTTGAAATTTCGATATTTGTTTCTCTCATATACATCTCTTTGACATTCGGGGAAGAATGTTCCCAAGGGGGAGATATTGTAACTGCCCCAAAAAGTGCTCGAAAATGTGCCTCGAAAGTACTTGGAATCGTAATTTCTATATATCTCAAATGGACGTTCCCAAAATGGGGACTATCGGGTAAATTCAATATAATAGATGCCTATTGGCCCTCTGTGCATGATATAAAAAATCCAACTTCATATTCTTGTTCAGGGGGCCATTTTGAGTAGAAAATAAACCTAACTCCGATTTAAGAGCAAACAATTAATAGTTTCATTTTTTGTAATTTTTGATTTTTAGAATCGATTTGCGATGGTACCACGACACGCAGTCATCATGGACCTATGTAAATATTTCCTTCGCGATAGCTCTGTATCACGGACCAGATGCAGACCTGTGTATTTTATTGCCAGTGATTTTTATGTCGGTCCAAGACTTTTGGGTCTTGGGCCTAAGTGTTCCCAAGCGTGAAAATACCTATACTCAGCCATTTTCACCCTCAAGTCATTCTAAATATTTTCTAATACTCATTCAGACACTTAGTAAAATATTTTACTCCCAAAATCAAGTCTCAAAACTCTTTCCGGATCTTAAGGATTGCACTCAAGTTTCAAGTCTCCATCTCCAATCTTCATCAAGTTCATCTCCAAAGCTAAGGTATGTGGGTTTATTTAATTGGTTTCTTTGACCCATGATACCAAGATTTCTTTTACATAAATTTACATGATCTAAAGAGGATTTACTCATGATTCTTATTATTTATTATGAAAATCACTGCACACTATTTTGGCCTTTACAAAATTATCACTGTTTTACTATGTTTTGGGCTATGAATCGTTGATCTATGTTAAGATTTGATGAAGGGATTTGATGTATATTGATTGAGGGTGTTACCAAGTATCCATTGATGGTTTTACATTGAATTTTCTAGCATGATTTGACTCTTGAATTGCATGGTTTTTCACTAGCACTACACACCCTCTAAGTGTTTGATAAAATTTCCGGTTATGGGTTCTTGAGGAATTGAAAGTACAATATATTTATGATGAGTTGAATGACTATATGATGATGAAATAAATGTATGTATATGGTATTCTCTATATAGTGTTGGAACGTGACCATGCCCTACTCGGGAGTTGCGCACCGGGTAACCTTGTTAAGGGGTTCGTACCTTGATAACCTATCGGGGGTTTGTACTTTGGCATAATAGGTGTTAGGATGTGACTACCCATTAACCTTATTGGGGGTTTGTACCCATCGACCTTGTTGGGGGTTTGTACCCATCAACCTATCAGGGGATTTGTACTCCAGCACCAGGGGTGGTAGGGTGCGACGATCCACCAACCTATCATGGGGTTTGTACTCCAGCACCACGGGTGGTATGGTGTGATGATCCACCAATAGTTTAATGGTCTCTTCTTACGCATATGTGATGTCCTATGTAAGCATGTCTTACTTAAGCTTTAATCATACATGTCATATTGTTACGATGCCAGCTATTGTTTATGTCTATGCATTTTAACTATGATGCCTAGCTCTTGTTGCATTGCATCCTACATACTTAGTAAATTCAAATGTACTAACACACACTCTATGCCTATATGATGTCATCATATAAGAACTAGAGCATCACTTGATCATCCTCCTCCTCCACGTGGCTAGTTCTATTGTCGTACAAGCTTGTTGCTGAGTCCTCCATTTTGGGGACGTTTCTTATGATCTCTTGATATGTATTATGACTATCTTTCTTTTGGTTATGTATTAACTATGAGGGTGACTCCCGTTGCTTGTCTTGGCCCCCGCTCTTATCTATGTAGTAGAGATGTTTTTGGACATGTTATGTATCTATGTTTGAGGCTCGACTCTCTAGTTTCCTAGATGTTATGTTATGGAAGTTTACCCTTAGTCCCAATTTCTCTTGCTTATGCTTTTCTATTATTGTCATTTTAATTGCTTTCGTGACCAAAGATGTTTAATGATATGCTATGAGGCTTGTTTGGGGTCCCTTCGGGTTCCTCATTCGCTAGTCACGTTTAGGCCCTATGCTTGGGTCGTGACATTGCCAAAGCAGGATCTCCTGAACACTTCTTTAGCATTGAAACTTAGAATACTGAATGGATCCCGTCTAACTTGGAAGGCAAGTCTAACTCATAAGTGACCTTCCCAATCCTCCACACAATTTGATAGTGTCCTATGTAGCGAGGACTTTTAACTTTCTTTTTTTCCCAAACCTCATAATGCCCTTCATAGGTGACACCTCCAAGTACACCCATTCATCTAGCTCAAATTTCAAGCCCCTTCTCCTCACATCAGTACAAGATTTTTGGTGACTTTTTTCGGTTTTGAACATTTATCTAATAACCTTCACCTTCTTCACGGACTGGTGGACAAGATAAGGTCCAATAAATTCATCTTTACCAACCTCAAGCCACCCAATCGGTGACCTACACCTCTTCCTAACAAAGCTTCATAAGGGGCCATCTGGATACTTGCATGATAACTATCGTTGTAGGAAAATTTGATCAGTAGCACGTGGTCATCCCAGTTTCCCTTAAAGTTGAGAACGCAAGCCCTCAACATATCGTCCAAATTCTGAATGGTGTGCTTCGCCTGTCCATCTCTCTGAGGATCGAAAGCTATGCCTAGATTTACTTTCGTACCCAATCCTTTCCGAAAACATCTCCAAAATTGGGAGGTGAATTGAGCTCCTTCATCCGAGATGATAGACAAGGGAATCCATGCAACCTCACAATCTCATGAATGTATAACCGGGCATATTCCTCAGTCGTATTAGTTGTCTTGATTGCCAGGAAATTGGCTGATTTAGTCATCCTATCCATGATCACTCATATCGAATCATGTTACTTTCAGGACCATGGTAGACCGCTAATGTAATACATATTGATCATCTCCTATTTATACTTTAGAATTTCAAAGTTCTAAGCAACCCACATGGACTTTGATGCTCAACCTTGACCTGTTGACAATTGGGACACTTAGAGACAAATTCAACAATGTCCTTCTTTATTCCATTCCACCAATAGATTTCTCTCAAATCGTGGTACATCTTGGTAGAGCCAGGATGAATAGAATATCTGAAGCTATGAGCTTTGGAGATGATTCTCTCTCGAACACCATCAACCTCGAAAACACATAACCCGCCTTGGTATCTCAACACTTCATGTCCTCCTATAGAGAAAACCATCACCCTTTGCTTGTGGACAATTTTCAGTTGGAGTAAGATAGGATCTTGGTCTTGCTTTTCTTTTACCTCTAACATTAAAGATGAAGCAGACCCATTCTGAAAATTGACCTCGCCTTCATTGTTTTCTTCAAGTTGTATTCCTAAGCGGGCCAATCTGTGCACTTCCTTAGCCAAAATTTTCTTCCTCCACATGGGTAGTGCTACCTATAGACAACCTGCTAAAAGCATAAAAAACAATGTTAGCCTTACCTGGGTGGTAGAGGATTCTGATGTCATAATCCTTGAGCAACTCCAACCATCTCCTCTGCCACAGGTTGAGCTCTTTCTAACTGAAAAAATATTGCGAGCTCTTGTGATTAGTGAACACATCAACATGCACTCCATACAAGTAGTGGCGCCAAATTTTAAGCAAAAACACCACTACTGCCAACCTGAGATTATGAGTCGGATAGTTCTTCTAATAAATCTTAGGTTGCCTGCAAGCATAATCTATCACCTTTCCTCTCTGCGTCAGGACATAACCTAATCCAACTCTAGATGCATCACATCCTCCCCATCAGGAAAAGTCAAAACTGGCGTTGTAGTCAATAGTCTTCAACTCTTGAAAACTCTTCTCATATTCGTCAGATCACTGAAACTTGGCCTTTTTCTGAGTTAGCTTGGTCAATGGTGCAAACAAGGAAGAGAACGCATCAATAAATCTATGGTAGTAGCCTGCCAGCCCCAAGAAACTGCTTATTTCGATGGGAGAGGTCGATCTGGGCCAATTCTTAACCACTTCAATCTTCTAGAAGTCTACTTGAATACCATAACCCGAGACAACATGACATAGGAGGGCCACTGACTTGAGCCAAAACACACATTTTGAAAACATAGCATACAATTCATGATCTTTGAGAGTTTGCAATACTACTCTAAGATGGTTGGCATGCTCCTCTTCTTCTTTAGAATGCACCAGGATGTCATCAATAAATACAATCATGAACATATTAAGATACGGTTGAATACTTTGTTCATCAAGTCCATAATAGGTGCAGGTGCATTAGTCAACCGAATGGACATGACCAAGAACTTGAAATGACCATACCTCATCCTAAAGGTTGTCTTTGGAATATCACATTCCCTCACTTTTAGCTGATGGTAACCCAATGTAAGGTATATCTTGGAAAAGCAAGTGGCACCCTAAAGCTGGTCAAATAGATCATCTATCATGAGGAGAGGATGCTTATTCTTTATTGTGACCTTATTTAGCTGCCTATAATTGATGCATATTAAGAGAGACCCATCTTTCTTAAGCACAAATAGGACTGGAGCACCCCAAGGAGAAACACTGGGTCTTATGAAACCTTTCTCTAGCAAGTATTTATATTTCACTTTCAATTCTTTCAACTCGGTGGGGGCCATCCTATAAGGTGGAAATGAGATAGATTGGGTATTGAGGAGAATATCAATCCCAAATTCAATCTCCCTATCAGGACAGACTGCAGGTATATCTCAGGGAACACCTCAGAAACTCATTTACAATCGAAATTGACTCTAGAGTAGAAGGCTCAACATCATCATACTTAACTCTCACGAGATGGTAAATACAACCTTAGAAATTCGCTTTCTAGCTCTAAGATAGGAGATAAACTTTCCCTTAGGTGCAACAGAACTCCCTCTCCAATCTAGGATTGGTTCATTGGAGAATTCAAACTTAACAATCCGAGTTCTACAATCAATAGATGCATAGTAGGCATGAAGCCAATCCATGCCAAGGATCACATCAAAATCCATCATCTTCAACTCTACCAAGCCAGCTAAGGTATCTCTATTATAGATAGATACAACACAATCTCTATATACTCTCTTAGCTAGGAAGACTCACCAGTAGGAGTGGAAACTAAAAAAGGTTTAGGTAAACACTTTGGAAGAATCCCAAACCTACTAGCCACATAAGGAGTTACAAAACATAGAGTGGCACTGGGGTCAAGCAATGAATAATAATCAAAAGTAAAGACACGAAGCATACCCGTAACAACATTCGATGCTGCCTCCTGATCCTAATGATTACCCATGGGATAAAGATAGTTTGTCCCACCTCCTATACAAGTAGTAGTACCCCTATGATGACTGCCACCTGTGGGGGCTATGGAGGACTATGCTTTATTGATTCCCTTACCTCGTCTTCTGCTCAGGCACTCATTTTGGAAATGACCAGCCTGTATACATATGTAACAAATATCTGTCCTAACATGACATTCACCTAGATAAATTTTTTAACACTTTCCATAAGGTGGCTTTCCCTTCGAACCTTGGGTTACACTTGCCTGGGACTGAGAGCCCTAAAATTTTGGTGATTATAAGACTTCTGATTTTGATCATACCTATTCTGTTGGACTGGACACTAGCTGCAGAGGGTGCATAATGAGAAGAGTTCTTCTGAAAGTAAGACCTGAAGACCTGTCCCCCTTATCCTACTAATGCTAGTTAGACTCGTGCCTAGTTGACTTGGCTTTCTTGCTCAAGTGCTCTTTCTGCCTTTCTTCGTATCCTCCTTAGTTTGCTAGGCATAAACCATGAGTCTGTAAATGTCCATGCCCGGAATCAGTAACGCTGCCTTGCATTCCTTCTGCGCATTTCTGCCCAACCTAGACACAAACTTTCTCATCCTTGTGCCCATGTCTTGGACCATCTCTAGAGCATACCTAGACAACTTAATAAACTTTAGGTTATACTCCTTGACGGTCATCCCCTCCTATTTCATGCTCTCAAACTTTTTAATCTTCATTTAAGTCAACTCTTGGGGAAAGAAGTGATCGAGGAAAGATCTTCACCTTGACCATCCTCCCACTAGTTGTACCAGACATTCACCACATCCTTAAGCTAGTAGGAGGCACGCACAAGCCCTTCAATCCCAATAGCATGCATGGCCCTCAACACCTTATGTATCTCATAAATGAAATTAATCAAGTCCTCCTCAACCTTTGACCCCGTGTAAATTGGCGGGTTCATTCTCATAAAGTCTCTGAGCCTGGTTACATTTGTAGGATCTTGGGAACTAGAACTCGGAGCTTGGCGACCTCGACTATTACCCTGGGAGGCCACTACTTGAGTAAGCATAGTGATGGCTCCCCTGAATACTGCCTTTAAGGTGGAGGCTAGATGCGGTTATGCATGGGGCATATGTAGGACCTCAACAGTCCTGGCAGGTCGACCCCGTCTCCTTGTCTCTGTCTGAATAGGGACCTCTGGTTGTGAATTCTCAGCAGTTAGGGCTAAGGCATCTCTCTAGACAGTAATTCATTTATATGGCATATTATGTAAATGTGTAATCCACAAATTAGAAAAAAGTTTTCATAGAGTTAAACTCTATTGTACAAACTCAGAACATAGAATAACGGTAACCATTCCTAATATCCTATAGCCTCTTGCTTATGAAGTGTGGTGCACAACACACCCATAAACAAGACTTTAGTAGACAAGGCTTCATAGACTCCCTAGGACACTTGAACTCTGTGCTCTGTTACGAAGTTTGTCATGCCCTGGGAGTGTACCTAGATGTAACTAGCACTCAAAGACTATCACTAGTCTCCAAGCGAACCACTTGGCCTCATCATATCCATTCAATCGATCAAAAAAATGAAAGACATCAGAATAACAATAAACTAGTGGACATTTAACCCCATCTCATCTACATCAAGGAATAGGGCCATAGGCCACAAAACTTGTCAATGTCCATAACATAAGTATAGAAGTAAAGAGCTCATCTTAGAAAAGAGGAAAAAACCCAACATCAAGTCATCATTTCTATGTCTATGAAGTCTATACTTCTAGTGTCTAAGAAGGTACCATAATAGGCCATGTCTACCACAACTCAAAGAAACAGCTCAGAATGTAGGAAAGAAGTAAATGGTATCCTTTGAATGCAGGAGAGGCCTCACCAATCTCTGAACTAGAAAGTGCTGAACCTTAATGGGTCGTCTGCTGAATTTGTCTGGCTGCAGGATCTGCATCATAAAAAGATGCAGCGCCAAATGATGTCAATATGTAGAATGTATAGTATGTAAGAACATGCTAAAAGTAAATAATATAATATGGGATGATATCAACTCATCAAATACTCATCTTAACTCAATAATAAGGAATGGACAATGTCATATCAACATCGCTAACATCAAAGTACTATCAAGGTAAAAACTATATGGGAGTTTCTCTAACCGACAACCATCACCTATGAGCTGGTGATGGTATAATGAATCAATTTTATTGCTGCATCTGTCTAGTACCCTTCTGGGGTAAACAACGTGGCATCTGGATCCATAATAACATCAAGTCCTCTTTGGGACTAAGGAAACATCTGTTCTCACGGTCCAATCCTCTTCCTATGCTAGGCATGTAGTTAATGTGTGCGAGTGAGACTTAATCTTACCCATTTCAGTGCCCAATACTCCTTTCAGGATTCTACATGCTCATAAGATATCAACATCAAGATTTCTTATCGCTTAGTCTCCATTGGACAAAGAACATCAACTCAATGGTTTAGGAATATTCTTTTTAGATTAAATTCAACCTCTTAAGACTCTAATATATCAGTTAACATCAACATCATTCCTCAGCACGCTCACCACATGACTAGAAATCACAGCAACAAGCAATGTTTCATCATAAAGGCTCTAGACAACCACCCCTAAGTTAATTCTTATAGTTGTTAACAAAGTAGCATATACAGTTGTGTGAAATCATTCATCAGAAATCATTTCTGTAGTAAATTAAGTTTGTGATGGTCATCAAACTAAAGAAAAATATAAATATAATTATATATTTTCAAGAAATTACTCAAGAATTACATGTACCAACTCAATACATCCATCTACTCATCTACTTCGATTGTTGGGGCACATGGGTGAATAACCCATTCTTTAGATAGCCTTACATACCTGATATAAAGAACAACTTAATCTTCTTCAAGGAATAGACCTCAATATTGAAATCCCCAAGCCTTCTCTTCTTCCTCTCTCAATAACACGCTTAGAACTACAACATAATGGGTCTTGAAACCCTTAATCTGATATAAACGACCTCATATACATTTTTGGGGTTTGAGGTAGGTGAGGGAATGATCAAAAGGCTCTTCCTATAATAAAAAAATAATTTTCATCCCGCAACACTGTCTGCATCACACTAGGGGTGTGGATATGTGCATTTCACAAATATTTGCTTCTTTCAATTTCCCGTCGAAAATACAAAAAACTTAATGTGCGTCCGTGTCCTGTGCACGTCGCTCCCTAGGCACACACTCTCACTATCCCGAAATTAGTTAGAAAAAACTATTTTTTCACCCTGTTTCTCTAAATTTGGGTCGAGGTAATTTTACCACTCAATTTTCATGATGATCACAAATTAGGTCTCGAATTTTGTATTGGAGCTTGGGAAGACGCATTATGTGTATAATTATATCTTTGGTGCATTTTGGTAATTTTATGGGCTGTTATATATTTCCTTTTTCCATCCATCCCATAGAGAGAGCTACTTTGGGCCCATAATATAATCCAGATAAGGAAGAAGTTGTGGCTGATCTTATAGATAAGGCTACGAGGGAGTTGGTGAAGGATACATATTGTTTGACAAGCTTGCTCCTTCGGACATTCAAAGTTTTCTTAGGTTGACTGTTATTATAGAAGGATTATTGAAGGTTTCTCATCTATTGCATCTCCATTGACAAAGTTGAATAAAAAAAAGATGGCTTGGATGGGTTGGTGGTGTATGGTGATGCTTCTCGACTTGGGTTGGGTTTTGTATTTATGTAACATGTTAATGTAATAGCTTATACGTCAAGGCAAAAGAAAGAGCATGAGTGTAATTACCTGACTCGTGATCTTGAGTTAGCGGCAGTGATATTTGCCTTAATGATTTGGGATCACTATTTGTATAGGATGCATGTTGATATTTTGATCGATCACAAGAGTTTGTAATATGTGTTCACTCAAAAGGATCTTAACTTGAGGAAAATATAAGTGTACAATATCATCCCGACAAGGAAAATATTGTAGCTGATTCTCTTAGTAGGCTATCTATGGGAAGTGTGGCTCATATTGATGAAGGAAAGAAAGAGTTGGCAAAGGACGTTCACTATTTGGCTAGATTTGGTGTTAGCTAGGTTGGACGACTCTAATAATAGTGGTATTTATGTTCAAGGTGGGGTCGGATATTCTGTGGTTGCTGATGTCAAAGCTAAGCAAGATCTAGATTCGTTATTGGTTGAGTTAAAGAAGCTGGACTCCAAAAAAGAAGATAAAGGTCTTCTCCTAAGGGGGAGATGGTGTGCTTTGTATCAAGATCAGTTATGTGAATGGAATATGGATAATCTTAGGAGGCTGTTCATGAGTGAAGCCCATAACTCTCATTATTCTATTTATCTGGGATCTACCAAATTGTATCAGGACTTGAGGGAAGTGTATTGGTGGCATGGTACGAAGAAAGACAATGCCAAGTTATATATTTGGGAGTTGGTTAGGCTAGGTGGTGTGCCTACTTTTATTATATCAGATTATAGTACCCAACATATTTCTCACTCTTGGAAATAGTCTCAAAAAGGGGCTTGGTACTAAGGTGAAGTTAAGTATAGCTTTTCACCCTCTATATCTTGGGCAAGCCGAGAGGACAATTCAAACTTTGAGGACATGCTGAGGTCTTGTGTGTTGGAGTTCAAGCTTGAGTGGGGTGATCATCTATCACTTTTTGAGTTTTCCTACAACAATAGCTTTCATGCTAGCATTAGTGTAGCATCATTTGAGGCTTTATATGCTTGAAGAAATAGATCTCCGATGGGGTGGTTTGAGTTATATGAAATGACTTTTTATAGGCCCAAACTTAGTATTGGAGGCTATGGAAAGGTGAAACTGATTAGGGAAAGGTTGAGGATGGTTCAAAGTCAACAAAAGTCCTATTCAGATATTAGGAAGAGGGATCTTGAACTTCATGTTGGTGATTGGGTGTATGTGAAGGTCTCACTTATAAAGGATGTAATGGGTTTTGGAAACTGGCATATAGGTCCTTATGATACTGTTGAACGGATCTGGAATGTGTTCTATAAATTGGATTTGCCTTTGCTTTTGAGTTTTATTCACTCGATTTTCCATGTGTCTATGTTGAGGAACTTGGTTGGTGATCCTAGTGCCATTGTGTCTTTCGAAGGTGTTGAGGCTGAGGAGTACTTGTCTTATGAGGAAGTTTTAATTGAGATTTTAGATAGAAACGTGAAACGATTTTGTAATGAAGTTGTGGCTCGGTTAAGGTCCTTTGGAGAAATCATCATGTGGAGAGTGCTACATGGGAGGCAGAGTTGGACATGATGAAACAATATACCCATCTTTTCCCATCTACTCAAGCTTAAGCTACTAGGTTCCTTCTTTTCCAAGTGGTCCTAATTCCTTCACTCTTAAGTTACAAGCCATGACATGCATATATGTGCGTGAAAATGATTCTTGATGTTGTGAATGATTCGAATACATTTTGATATGAGTTATAAAGGCTTTATGATTTTCAAGTGATGAAATACGCATTGTATCTTGTGTTTGAATGTTTCATGCTCTAAGTCAAGCCTTATTTTAGCACATTCGAGGATGAATGTTCCCAAGGAAGAGATAATGTAAGGAGCCGGACTTTGTACGAAATCAATGGAGCATGAAATTTGGTTTTGAAAAAGTTTTGAAACAAGGTGATGCTTCATAAAAGCCTTCACGGTTTGTATGGTGCTTTACAGATCGTGTCGAGCCTCCATGCTTTACAAACCATGTGGAGCCTCCTTGAAGTATCCCTTTGTGCCCCTTTGTCATGACCCAAGCCTAGGGCCTATATTTGACACAACGAATGGGAACCCAAATGGACACCAAACAAGCCTCTTAGAATATCATTTACATATCCTTGGTCACAGAAGTAAAGTAAGCAACAATAAGAGAGTATAGATAAGGATAAAGGGACTAAAGGAACTCTTTAATAGCATAAATCATCAATAGAGTCCAAGCTCAAAACATAATTACATAACTTGTACAACAAAACCTCTAACATAGATTGGGCGGCGACCAAGACACTTTTCGGGCTCACCTTTTCAGTATCAAGTCCAACATAAGAAATAACAAAAGTAGGAATGCGAAGCTAGTGTCCTAAAACTTGAGGACTCGCCAATAGCTATTCTTCATTTGACCAAATAGCCATGAGGAGAATGATCGTGAGGGGCTTTGGTTCCTACATAGTAACATCATGTAGGCATAGAGTATGCATTAGTATATGTGATTATAATAAATATGTAGGATGCAATGCAACAAGAGATAGGCAACATACTCAAAATGCATATACATAAGCAAGAGATAGTATTTAGCAGCATGTTATGCGTGATCAATTCTTGAAGTAAAACATGCTTGTATAGAACATAATACATGTGTAGGAAGAGACCATTATCATAGACCAAGCAAACTAGTAGTAGGAAACCAAGGATTCCACCCCTTTGGAAGGCTATTAAGGTATCTACCCCTCAACGTGGTAGTATGGGCTTACTACCCCCCTGACATGGCGATTAAGGTATCTACCCCTCAATTAGAAGTATGGGCTTACCACCCCTGAACAAGGCGATTGAGGTATCTACCACTTAATTAGTAATATGGGCTCACCACCCCCAACAAGGCGATTGAGGTATATACCCTTCAACGTGGTAGTATGGGCATAACACCCTCTCAATAAGGTGTGGTCAACTTGCAACACTATAGATAATTTTCAAGAAATCAACATATTAATACATTCCTTTCATCATCGTAAAGGCACTTAGCTCATAAGACATGCAATAGACCATCAATAACTCAAGAATCTTTAATCAGACATTTCACCAAATACTTCGCAGGTGTGTATTGCTAGTTCAAATCATGCAATTCAAGAGAGAAATCATATGAGAAAAATCAATGTAAATCAACCCATCAACACTTGGTAACACCCTAATGCAAGATACATTGAAACCCCTCATCAAATCTCATAATAGATTATAGATTCATATATTAAAACATGCTAAAACAGCCACATCTTATGAAACCCCAACATAATTTATAACCAAGTTCATAATGAGTAATACCCATAAGTAAATTAACTTAGAAACATGCAATTTTCATAAAAAGGAAGGTTGAAGGACATAATTCTTGAAACCCACATACCTCAACTTTGGAGATTTCCTTGATGAAGATTTGAATGAGACCTTGAAGCTTGAAGGAATTCCTTGTGATCTGGAATGAGTTTGGGACACTTGATTTTGAATGGAATATTTTTCTAAGTGTTTGAGAGGGTTTTAGGGAATGTCTTGAGTGATATGGGGTTAAAAATTACTAAGTATAGGTGGTTTTAGGCATAGGAAGGCTTAGGACCAATACCCCAAGGTTTTGGACCGAATTGGAAAAACTAGCAATAAAACTGTATAGGTCTGTGCCCCAGCAGCGTCGCTCTAGGAGCATGGATCGATTCTATTTTTAATAAATTTTGAAAAATCAAATTTTGATACGGTTGCTCTAATATCAGGTCTATACCCATTTCTCACTCAATTTTTCCCCTGATCACGAATATGAAGTTGAACTTTTGATATCACACAGATTTTGAGATATACAAAAATTACGATTATGGGAGTTTTTGAGGCACATTTTTGGGTACTTTTAGGGGCATTTCACCCTTGGCCTTATGTGGGGTGTAAGGCTTTGTTGTGGAGTTTAAGACCAAGGAATACCATACTTAGACACCACACAGACCGTGTGGTGGACTATATGGTAGTCTTGGGCTTGAGACTCCATAGTTTTAAGCCTAAGTGTAGTGGTACGACCATTTATATGGTCCATTTGGGGTGGTACAACCAGTATAGCCTCCCATACGGGTTCCAGAGTGAAAATTTTCTAAGTATTGGATCACTATCGTGGAACATTGTTGTGAAGAATTTTCTATGTGAAGTTGTATGGAGGAGTACACGGTCCGTATAGCTTGGTATGGACCGTGAGAACAATCGTTGGGTACTTTCACCGAATTTTTTTAAAGTATGGAGTCTTCAATCTCAAACTGAGCTCAACGCAAGCTTATCTACATGGTTTAATGTCATCATGGACCTTCTTCATCAAGCCAAGTTCAAAGGAATTCCATTGGCTAAGGTTTTCACAAGAACCGATAAAAGGATCAACTTTACATGGTCATATCTCTTAGCACAAAATGAACTGGGTGGCCTACAACCTATCAAAGTGAATCACTTTATATATGCTTTCCAACATATCTGGTTTCCCCTTATTCGGAGTTTGAATCAAGAAGTTATGCCCGTCTTTGTAAGGCCTATCTGTGAGGTATTTTTTGAGATTTGACTAAGTGAGGTCTCACGGGAGGGCTTCACGGTCTGTGAAAGCTTATATGGACTGTGAGGCCTCCTTAAGGGACCCCTAGAAATAAATGTTATTTTGCTTCATAGTAGTTTTTTTTCTTTTTTGGTAATTATGGCTTCTCCTAAGGGTTTTTATAACTTCCTATACTATCCTAAGACCTCCAAATGACTTAAAATCTATTCCTCTCATTCATATTCATTCCTATACTTAGAATTATATTCAAACTCTCTCTTGAGAACTCCCTAAGGTGAACATTGAAGGATTTTCTTGAAGCTTAAGGAAAGGGGTCTCCTCTTCATCAAATTTCTTTTTGAATCTTCTTCATTAACTAAGGTATGTGGGTTTGATTCTTGGTCCCTTTCAAACATGAAGACCCAAACTCTTTTACACTTAATTCCATGGAGTTTTAGTTTACTTGAAATATGGGTTTGAAGAAGTATGATTTAATACATTCAATTGAAGTATGGGTTATGCTTATTTTTTTTTTTGACTTTAAAGTGATTTAAGCCCTAATATGAGGAATTGTATTAAAGTTATGAAGTTATGAATGTGCATGTCCCCTTTAAAGTTTGATTTGTGCATGGGTAGCCTATATTATGATTTAAATGTGAATTTTATTTATATTTTACTTGAAATTTCATAATGTATTGTTTATTTAAGTTTGAATCTTTATTGCCCCTGCTATTCCTATCTCATTCACGACATATGCATACATGACTATGGTTTTGTGAAGTTTATGAAGTGGGTCAAGACCCAACTATATTTATGTATCTGATTTTGGTAAGATTAAGGTTATGACAAGAATATGATCACATAAATGTCTAAGATTATGGCTCTTTGAGACATTATTGGTGTTTACACCACTATGTTTAGGGAGCATCGATTGAGATTAAAGTAGGATGGACTATCCCTAAGAGTCCATACTCATTTCTTAAGAAAGTGCTCCAAAGGAGCTATTCCTATGCATGAAATGTATTCATGAAGAATTTTTTGGCGTTTAAGCCTATTATGCATGAATATGAAGAATGTCATTTGGCTTTAGGCCTAAGAATGCATGTAAACTACTTGAAAGTTTTATGCCTCCTGTACAAGTATGTATATATATTTATACTAGTGGAATGATGACCTACCATGACGAGGACCTTGAGATTGAGGCTCCTCATGTTAGTTGAGGCATTATTCATTAGATATGAATCTCACCATCCCATAACTATGTGTCAAACATAGGTATATATTTATTCCCCAAGGAAAAGAAGAAGAAGAATGTTAAGGATCTACCTTTGGTAAGTAGGTCCACTCTTTATCCGTTGTGGGGTAGATGGTAGAGTTCTAAGTTATAGCTTACTTGGTGATATGTCGGTTATGGTCCCTTCCTCATTATATATGAAGTATTTTTGTATCCCTGCAACATGCATCTCATGGTATATTGACATAAACTATTCACTTGATATATGGTTCTTTGTATATATGTGCCCTTATCATCTAACATTGAATGGATGTTTACTTAGTTCATATACATTACATGCTCGCATACTTAGTACATTAAAACATACTAATGCATATTTTTTTGCTACATGATGTAAACATGTTGGAACTAGACACTACCTTCATCCACCGTTTGACGGCTAGTTCGAATTTGAGACATTTGTTGTGGTGAGTTCTATATTCTATGGACAAGCCACCATTCCCCTACTTATGTTGCTTCCATTTATGTTATTTACTTTGAGGGTGAGCACGAGATATGCCTTGACCCCCATTCCATTATATGACTAGAGACGTTGTTGGACATCTTGTAGACTCTTGTTGAATCTATATATTATGTGTTGTATTTGGAGCTTATGGTTATAGTTACCTATGAGATATGGCTATTATGGATTGGTTATGAGAATTATGATATGTATTTATGTTTGATGTGGAAATGTGGAAATCCTAAGTCCGATATTACCCCCACAGAGTGAATCATATTTTCCTGCCCCTTCATTCCTATGTGCTATGTGCTATGTGAATCCATGTTAAATTCGATTCGCTATGACATCCTCATAGCGCGAATCCTACTATTCTTCCCTTAGATTTATGTGTTTACTTTCATATATGCTTCTAAACTGATGATATGTGGATAGATGCTATGAGGTTTGTTTGGGGACTTTTGGGTTACCATTCGCCATGTACTCCTAGACCCTAGGTCCTGAGCGTGACATATTTATTTTCTTTAACATCATTATAAGTCAAACTATGTCATTTTTTTTAAACAAAGGAAGTTAAAGATATCGTATTTAAACGGTGGAAGGCTAACTGTGTTGTTAAGATTAGGACACTATAAAATATGGCTCCTGATTTCATTTTATGGCAACTTTAGGAGAGAATGCTCATTATTATTCATGGTTGTAGGATGATTATTTTATAGCATGATATTAAAAGAGAATAGAAACCTCTACTACTTGTCACTTGATAGATATTCTTGATTGAGGATTTACCTAATAGTTGGTGTATATTAGTGAAATTCTTTGAATCTTACACCCCCCCCCCCTCTTTGACTCTAAAGTGGTGAAGTTGAATACTCCTGATGAAGGTGTAATACCCCTAAGTACCCTAGCTTAATATTGGATCAAAAACGTAATATCTTAAGTTGCTTAAGTCGAGACCAAGCTGGAGAATTAAAAAGGGACTAAAAATAAGTATAAAGATAGTTTTGGTGAAATGTTTTTCCATGAAATTCAAAAGATAACTTTTCGTAGCAAAATATCTAAACTAGAAGAGTACGCAATAGGTCCACATTACAGATCTTCCCTAACATGGTTTATTTTGCATTTTTATTCATAAATTGCAAATATGATTTACATTTTGTTCATAAAATGCATTCCTTGAATGTCATTTATGCTTTTATTAATAAAACATTGTAAACAATGCATTTATGTGTTTCCAAAGAAAAAATGAACTAAATTAGAACAAGGACGCATTGTGGACATGCTTAATCTTAGTATCATTTTTCAATTTTTATTGAGGGGTATTCTGATATTCCAGCCCTCGTATATTCAATCCATGTCATTTTGAGACCAGATAGACCCTATATAAATTCCTAATGTTATTTTCCTCACTTTTAACTCTAAAAATATTGAGAATTGTGGATTGGTAGAAAAGGAGAAGCTAAGGTTAAATTCCAAGTTTTAAAATTCGTGTTGTAATTCCTCATTCCAGGTATGTAAGACTAACATAAGGTTAGACGAAATTTGTCAACATACCACTTCATTTTTATTTATTCAAGTAGAGTTGAGTTTGTGTTCTAAATTCCTTAAACTTAATTTTTGAGTTATCTATTGTTTTATTGAGTTTGTTGTATGCAAATATGTATTGATGATGTTCATGGGTTAAGTATTTAATTTGGATACATGTTCATGTCTTCATTCACATGAACCCTAATTGATGATTATATTTGATTTTATACATAAATTGGGTTAATTCTTTGTCCTTTGACTCTTATTAAAATTATGATTGAGATTATTATTATTTCTATACTTTAGTTCTTGATATTATCATTCATGGTTATATTCTTGTCAACCATAATTGAGTCAATGATGATGGGTTTTACTATGAATTATTTTGAATTGAGATATGTAGTTGTTTTTTTGTGTTAAACTAAGACGATTTTATATTAATTTGAAACATATCTTACTGAGTCTAAATGACCACGAGGTTTTGAGAATAAACAATGATTTAAGAAAGAATCTTGATGAGGTATAAATAACTTTTGAAGAATATTTTAAATGAAAGCACATGATGCCTTGAGAAAGGGTTTTGAGTTTCAAAAGAGGTTGAAAGTATGTTTCTTTTCTTTTTAAAAGAAAGATTTGATAATTGAGATGAGATTGAACTGATGATATGTTTTTGAATAATTTACTCACTTAATAGAGATGAGCATAATGATTTAATTTTGAGAGAACTATTGAGCACCAATTTAAATAAGAGAATAAATGACTCAAATTCCATAAACTACGTAGCCAATGTAGTAGATGATTAAACTGTTAAAGTCGGATGTTTCCACACATGTTCCAAAAGAGGATTTTGATTGATTGCAAATCAAATGATGGTGATCATCCCTGAACTTAGCAAGGTATTAGATAGATGATACCGTAACTCACTCATACGATGATGATTAAAGTATCTCCCATTTAATAAATGGGTTGATCGGGTTGAGTTGTATACAATTGAATCAATTTTCAAAGCTTGATTTTATTCTTAAATTTGCATGTTTTACTAAGTTGAGTTGATAATTTACTTGTGTCTCTTGAGTTGAGTATCTTTAATTATACCCTTTCTATTTTATCCATTTTACATACCATGCAATTCATATGCTGACACTATTTGGTGTTGCATTATTTTATGATGTAGATATATGTGCTAGATATTATTAACAGATGCTCCTATAAAGATCCATTTCGTTGCTAATAGTGGTGAGACCTCCTTGCTTCTAGAGGAATCTTATATATTGCTTTTGACTAGTTCTTAGAAATATGATACTCTCATATCAGATTTCTCAAATAAATCATGCTTATAAATTTTTGCACCAAGTCCTTCTAGTGATTCTTTCACATTATTATTGAGAGTGATGATGATAATAGTAGATAATTCATGATAGATGGGAGAAGGTAAGTATTCCTTGTGGTTATAGTTATTCCTTATGGTTATAGTTGTGGTGCCTTTATTGTATTCAAGGATCTAGAAGTGTGGAGGAGGAGTGAGATGAGATTGTGGTCTACAATAGATAGTTAAAAGTATATTAGTGTGACTTTAAGTAGTAGCTCATGCATTAATGGATGTAAAGATATTAAAGCAGGCTGACAATTCTTAACGTTTTTAACTTAAAAGAAACGATAAAGTAGATAGAATGATAGGATTGAATGTTTGGTTGTTATTATGTGAGCTATTGCAGTAGGCTATTGATGACTTCTTATAGTGAATTTTGAGTAAGTGCACTAGAGGGATATGAAGGAATAGTATTATTTGAACGGTAATTCCTACAAGGTATATTACATAAATCTCATGATTTCAATATGTATAAATATGTTCATCTTATAGGTAGCATCATGTGACATTGAGTTAGGCTTGAACTTGGAAAGAGTATGCAGTTAGATTTTAGCTTTGGTGGGAGCTATAATCTTTAGTTAAGGAAGCATTATATTTAAGAAAAAAAGTATAGTTGAGAAGAGTTGATAACCTGAGAAATGATATTTCTACCTCTTGATATGCAGTAGTCCTATCCTTATACAGACAATAGTTTTCTCTTTCGAACTATGAGGAATTTTGAGCGGTTGAGATTACAACAATTTTTTGCTTTTAGGTATGATGTCTATAATTAAGTCATGTTTCTTATATTTGAGTCGGCGTTCATCCTTGATCTTAAGAATTTGAGTTTTTACACTTTATTCATGTATTTCAATGATGATGTTGAAGGTAATATTCCTCTTCCTAGTTTGAATTGATGTATATATTCTTGAGTTTCAATAGTTGATTGTCTGAGTGTTTGAACGTATGAGTAATTAACTCCTGAATCGTACTTGTTCTTGGAGATAACTCCTAGCTTAATTATCATTCGAGCATGAGTGATTTTAAGGGGAAGATATTGTATTACCCCTTAAGTACCCTAGTATAATATCAAATCAAAAGTAACATCCTAAGTTGTTTAAGCTGCGATTGAGATGTGAAATTTAAAAGGGTTTAAAATAAGTACAAAAAAGGTTTCGGTGGAAGTTTTTGCCAAGGGATTGAATGATATTTTTAGTGGTAAAATTGCTTAACCAGAAGAGTAGCAATATTTCTGCATCACAAAAAAGCCTTGACGTAATTTATTTTACATCTTTGATTATAAAATGCATTCCATGAGTGCAATTTTCTTTTTTGTTCACAAAATGCATCCTTAAATGCGATTTGTTCAAAATAAACATGTCACCAATGCATTTTATGTGTTTCGAGAAAAATGAACTAAATTGAAACTTCACAGACTTGCTCATTCTCAATATCATTTTTTAGTTTTTATTAAGTAACATTCGAATCTTTTTTCCACCTCTCCTATACTAGCCCCACATCATTTTGTGACCAAGTTCGATCGTATATCAGTTCTTAAATGCTATTTTTCTCACTTTAACTCTAAAAACTTTGAGCATAGTGGATTGAGAGAAAAGAAAAAGTCAGGGTTCAAGCCTAAATCTCAAAAGTTATTCCATAATTAGTTATTCCAGGTATGTAAGGTTAACACAACGTTGTATTAAGTCATCCACGTGAACCTTTAACTTTGTTGATTGAAGTTGACTTTGAGTTTTTAGGTTTCTTGAATGAAGTTCCTGAGTTATCTATTGACTTATTGAATTTGTTGTATCTAAATATGTATGGATGATGTTCATAAATTGAATATTTGATTTGGATGCATGTTCATGCCTTCATTCACATGAACTCTAATTGAGAATTATATTTTATTTTTAGTATAAATTGATTTAGTTCTTTGTCCTTCGAGTCTTATTAAATTATGCATTGAGATTATTGTTCTTCTTACTCTTTCATCCTTGAGATTGTCATTCAAGGTTATATTCTCTGAACCCAAATTGAGTCAATGATCATGGGTTTTACTATGCATTATTTTGAATTGAGATTTATAGCTATCTTATATATTAAGAAAAGATGATTTTTAACTAATTCGAAAGATATCTGACAGAGTGTAAATGAACATGAATTTATGAGCATAAACAATTATTTGAGAAAGATACTTGAGGAGACGTGAATGACTTTTGAAGCATGTTACAAAACCACATGATATTTTGAGGAGAAAAAATTTTGATTAGTTTTTAAAGAGTTTAAAAGTATATTACTTTTGTTTTAAAAGAAAGATTTGATTATTGAGATGAGATTGAATTTATAAAATATTTTTGAGTAATTTAGTCACTTGATAGATATGATAAAATGATTTAATTTTAGGATATGTATTGAATACTGATTTGGATAAGAGTATCAATAACACAACAACAACAACAACAACAACAACAAACCCAGTGATGTCCCACAAGTGGGGTCTGGGGAGGGTAGATCATACGCAGACCTTACCGCTACCTCATAGAAGTAGAGAGGCTATTTCCTAAAACCCTCAGCACAAAACCCAGAAGCAAAAAGACTAGATATGATAAAAAGTACAGGTGCGACGAACCATACATAGCATGTGACAGTAATTAACTATATTAAAACTAACACATATACGCCAGAGAATTAAAAGAAAAAGGACTAATAGTAGTAAAAATGATGCAAGAGCTAATAAA